>JARFOD010035822.1:0-10433 GCA_031763545.1 Mopalia muscosa
GGAGCCACAACATGTGACTCGATCATATATCTGATGGTTGAAAGGCGGACTCGAACCCGTGAATGGTAAATTGAAGCATGTTCAGTTCAGGAAGCTCAATCTCTACCACTGAGCCATGGCTGTGGGCCCTACTAAATATTGTGTTTGTTTGTCTGATGCTCTTCTGTTTTCATATATCTTGTCATCAAGAAACAAAATCAGAATGATTTGTTATTTGCTCTATTGGGGTTTGTTGTCATGTTATTTCACTCGCATGATGGTGTGCCAGCCACAAAATGTGAAGGAAATCACCCTTGACATGAATGGCAGAAACAAAGAGAAGACAGGACAAAAACAGGCCAAAATAACACTGAAACAGTTGATAAAATGTAGAAACTAAGGACAAGAGACAAATTGCTTTATTTATTTCAATGTTTTTCGGGGTATCTTTCAGATCATTAGACGGTTTAGAGGAAAGCAATGATGTATGTATATAGAGAATGGACCATATTTAAACTATTTAAACAAAAGGACACATTAAGTGTTAATATAACAAACCTTTATCTTTTGTCTGGCTGATTTCATTTGACTTCTCCTGAGCTACAGATAGTTTTTGAACTGGTGATTTCTACAAATGTGACCAAATACAAAACAGGGTCTTATAATGGGGATATAAATTGTAGAAGCTACATCCTTAAATATATGTTATAAATGATATTTTACTATTAACTTGAGTAGTTTTGGTTTATTTAATTGAGGTTTAACGTTGTACCCAAGGGTATTTCACTTATATGACACTGGATTGTCCACTTCACACTGCACCTAGCTATATATGATGGAAAACAATGTAAAAACCACCCCCATGTGCCGGAACTCGTGTGCTCATATACCTGACGGTTGACAGGTGAAAGGTACATCAAAGCAGGTTCAGTTTAGTAAGCAAACCCGCTACCACTAAGCCATGCCCGCAGGCCTGAGTAGTTTCAGAGTATGACAAAATCGGTGAAATGCAGACTGACATTGTCAGGTGTAAAATTTGGCTATGTGTGGCGTACCAAAACAATTTGACAGTAAATATTTTACTTATCATCAATGCCTTAATCGTTTTAAATAGTGTAACTGTAATAAAGCTGATAAATCATTGATGCGATAGATAAGTAACAGGTCTTGAACTGGATGACCTGTGCTAATTTTAATCACTGCTTGTGAAAAGTGACACTTTGAAGTTAGCCTGCCAAATCAGGGACAGGAGCAATGTTTTATGGCATAATTAACAAAATTTGGTCCTGTAAAAATATTCATTTGAATTTGGCACTGCTTCAGACATTGATTGTAACATACATGTGCTTATGAAAAATAATCACTCATTTCAACTAAGGGTTAAAACATACTGATGGAATATAGGAGCCCGATGACAAAAATTATTTACAGGATATGTTTAAATATACTCTTGTTCTTTTTAACAACACAACAATGCAGAACTTATTTAATATTTTAAAACTGTGATCAAAAAATCATTGGTAGGAGTTTTTGGAAAATAAAAAGTAATGCTACAAAAAAGGAAATAAAGCTTACCTCTTTAGACTTTTTGGACTTTCCGCTCTGTGTGCTCCAGTAAGACATGCATGCCATTGTTATGGCTGGATCTGTTGAAGTACTTTCAGCATGGGTTGCAACAACAGATCTCGCTGGCAATGAACTGTATTGTGAGGTATGTAATAACGGAATAGCTCTTGAAGATACAGGATTTGTGGGTTGTGAAAGTACAGGATTTGTGGGTTGTGAAAATACAGGTTTCTTGGGTTGTGAAGGTACAGGATTCAAGGGTTGTGAAGATACAGGCTTCAGGGATTGTGAAGATACAGGATTTGAGGGTTGTGAAGATACAGGATTTGAGAGTTGTGAAGATACAGGCTTCGGGGATTGTGAAGATACAGGCTTCGGGGATTGTGAAGATACAGGCTTCAGGGATTGTGAAGATACAGGATTTGAGGGTTGTGAAGATACAGGCTTCGGGGATTGTGAAGATACCGGCTTCGGGGATTGTGAAGATACAGGATTTGAGGGTTGTGAAGATACAGGATTTGATGGTTGTGAAGACAATGATTCCTTACAGACTGTTGCTGGTGGCAGAGTTACATGTAAATTTGTCTTTTGAAGCGTGGAAGGATTACGGGATAACATTTCTTTCAACAATTGATGTCTAGAATCTTTTGCATGGTCAAGAAGAATATTTTGAGCAATGCTTGGACTTGATACAGAAGTGCAAATAGTTCTTAATTTGTTCACTTTTTCTGCTGATGTTGTACTTATTGCTTTTGAAGCCCGTCTTGAATATGAACAATGAACTGTTTTTTGAGAAGTTAATAAATCTGATGATAATTTTATCGGCAATGATGTTTCCGGTACAACTGATTCTGTATCAGAGGGTTTAAGAGTTGAGGTTACAGAAATGGCTGCCCCATTAGATTCTAAAACTGAAAGCGTTGAAACCGATATTTGTGAACTATTGGATGAACTTGAGACAGTATTCTTTTCATTTGAATTAGTGTCACATAATCTGACATCAAGTCTCATAGATACAGTGCTACTTGGGGTAGATTCTACTGTAGAACATGGTAGTCTGCCAGCAGTCTCTTTGCTGAATTCTACCCAACTATCCTTCGCAGTCTTATATGAAGACTTGGCCATGTTCCCTACTTCTGAGAAAGTGGGAAGTATGGGTTGTTCATCTGCCTCGACTTTGTAGGACATCTGTTGGAGAAAAACATCCAATTGATCACTAGATTGAAATGCATCAGGTACAGATTTTATGACTTCTTCTGGTTGTCCAGTACCATCAAACATCTGCAATGGTGACGGCAAAGTCTTTTCAACTGATCTATCTTCTGGAGACACAGTATTAGTACTGCTTGGATTTGAAAAACCTTTAACAGCTGAATTTTGCTCTTTGTCTGGTACAGTTGTTAAAATTGCACGGTTTGGACTTTTTGTGTTTTTAAATTTGCCTAACACTGACAATAAATTGTTGAGATCCGCATCTGAGCTTGTTCCAATTTCAGCATTGTTGCTGTGATCAATAGTAGCGTGGTTAGCCTTTTTTATATTATCACAGGGTAGCTTAGTGGTCGTCAGAGTAACAATTTCTTGTTGAATCTCAAATGGTAGTTTCTCTAACTGAATCTCACCGTTTGGTTGGGGATTATCTTCAAACATTTCAGACAACTGAAGATTTGCTACCGAAACTGACCTTTTTGATGATCCTTTGCCATGATTACGCATCATTTCTGCAAGTTTATATTTACTGCGGCGTGACCGAGGATCATTTATCAATCTTAATAAGCTTTCCTTATTTATTGTCGCCCTCATTTGACTGTCGAGTTCCAACTTCTCTACATTATGTTTGCTTTGAGCTAATGCTGGGGGTATTTTTAAACTTGAAGTTGATTTTCTTGCAATTAGATACCGTGAGGGACTAACTTTGAGAGGTGTCATCTTCAAATTGATGGCTTTTTTAGATAAAACTGATAGAGATCTTGCTGTTCTTGAAAAAGAGCTTGATCTTTTAATTGTTCTGAGTTTATCAGTGGAAACCTGGGTCAGTCCTGTGCCTGACCTTTGTACTAACATAGGTGTCTTTTTCTCACCTGCTGAACTTGTCTTCTCTGCAGAACCAATTGTTGATGTAGGGTCAAATACTTGATGTAACCTTCCTTTGATATTAGGCTTAACAGAACATCTTTCTACATGTACATGTGGCTTTCCTTTTTTAGCCTGGCTCACAGACGATCTTTTAGAAGCCTGGTTTACAAAAGATCTTCCTGAAGCCTGGTCATCATGTGACTGCCCAATGTCAGCCTTGTTAACAAAAGATTTTTCCCCAGAATGATCACCATATGCTTTTCCTTTGTAACCCTGGTTAACAAAAGATCTTTCCGAAGTATGATAACCACTTGATTGTCTTTTATTAGCCTGGTTCCCAGAAGATCTTTCTGCAGCATTGTAACTATGTGATGGTCCTTTATTAGCCTGGCTTGCAGAAGATCTTTCTGCAGGACGATAACCACTTGACTGTCCTTTATTAACCTGGTTCACAGAAGATCTTTCTGCAGGACGATAACCACTAGAATGTCCTTTATTAGCCTTGTAAGCGGTAGATCTTTTTGCAGGACGATAACCAAATGGCTGTTCTTTGGTAGCCTGGTTCACAGAAGATCTTTTTGCAGAACTATTTGCAGAACTATTAACTGTATACATGTTTCTTATTAACGGCTTTTCACAAGGTGGTATGTCCCTTGAGTATCTATTTCCCCATGGTCCGTCATTGCGACTTGAAAACCAAAGGTCTTGTTCATTGTAGTTAATATGGTGCGATTGGTTGTGACAAGGGTAAGAGTTATTCCATGAGCTGTTAAAATAATTATTTCTGTCTAACTGATTTTGATAAGGTTGTGGATGACCTCTCCTCTTTTTGGCCTTCCTACCATTATGTTCACTGTAGTTGTTCATTCTGCCATCCATTCCGTTTCTTGCTTATTGGTTCCAGTTAAAATAGACGTCAGCATTACTGTTGAGAATAAATGAAAAATTGACAAATGACAAAAAATGTATTTGTTTGATAAGGCTTTCAGGTTGTATTAGATATGTTTTTTGTTTGTTTCACTGAGGTAAAATATCGTATTCAAGAGTATTTCATTTATATGACAAAGGATTGTCCACTTCCCACTGTTCCTTGTCTAGTTCATTAAAAAAACAAGAAGAAACCTCGCAAAAACCACCAACCCAATTGCCAGAGACACACTGGTTGACTCACTGATATACTTGAAGATCAACAAAAGGATTCAATCCTTTGAACAGTACATTTAAGTAGGATTAATAAGCGAACTTGCTAGCCATTAGGCCAAGGCGTATTAGACACCATTTCACTAATATCACTGGTACCTTAGAAATACATACCAGGACAATCACAAGACATAATTCAAATCCCACAAACAGATAAGTCTATGTGAACACAGCAAAACAGTCTTTGCTTGGAATTAGTTTATTGATTGATTGGTGTTTAGCACCCTGATTAAGGATATTCCACTTACATGTATATAACCAAAAAGTGAACAGCTAAACAACCATAATATTCAGGAGAATTAATATTCATCCATAGCTGAAAGTATAAATTGTTTCAAAATGCAACTTGTAGGACATATTCATTTTAACAATTGCAAAGTGATCTGTCAGAAATATACACTGTAGAAGGTTTTTCAAATGTGTAAACAAATAAAGCTTTTCGTACGTTCAATGTTATCTTATGTTGACATTGACGTATAAAATGAAAAGCCCCACCCACCCGCATGTGCTGTGAAGCTGCCTCAGAATCGGTTTCCAGACTGAAAGAGTGGCTAGAACTAGATTATGATTGATTTATGATGCATTAACAGTGATTGTCATGAACCAAACAAAGACAATGTGTCTTTATGGACAGAGTTTAATGTTAATGACGGGACAGAAAAGAAACTATTGATATGCAAAAGACAAGACAATTTGAAACAGCTCAGCACATGAAAGGTTACACATTTCAGAGGTATAAAAAGGATTTTCAAACTGTTTAACTGAAGGTCTGGGAGAATAAAATATTAGTTGGTTAATTGTTTATCTGTTTGTTTGATTGGAGTTTTAATGTCGTACTCAAAGCTGATCACTAAATACACTAAAATGACAGTTTTCCACTGGTGACTGAATGCTGTTCCTTGCTAACTCACAATGGAAACCCCAATGGAAAAACAACGCTTCAATAGGCGGAGCAATATACATGAATAAAAAATTGGAAAAAAGCTTGTATTAACACATTAAACTAGATGCCCAAGGGTAACATGTCGAGCCCTTCTTATTATAGAGACTGTTTAGGACAAATTTTAAAAAATATATTCCTAAATGAATAAAGAAAAATATAATGGCCTTATTGTACATTACAGTACCTTTTCGAAAGTGCAGGCTTCTTAAACCAAAATCTTTCAATTCACTTTCAAGTTGTCTGTTGTACTCTTTCTTGCTTTTGATCAAAAAAGATGTTTGCATTTGTAACGAAGTTACAGACCAGACAATGCTGATCACAGCATTTGTCTTAAGTTGACCTCTCTGACCTTGACATGCCGAGCACTACAGCCTTTTTGGCATTTAATCTTTCTCTGGGGCCTTGACCGTGAAGTAAATTATATGGGTCGTGTATGCAACACACCACCGCATTTAATCTATCTGTGTGGCCTTGACCTTGAAGTAAATTACATGGGTCATGTTCGCGACACACCGCCTCATTGTGACATACTTATGTAACAAAACAAGGGCAAAACAAAGACAAGACCGGACAAATACCCGACAATAACAGGACGCAATACAGACACCACAAACAGATTGGCTTCCTTGACCTTGAAGTAAATTACATGGGTCATGTTCGCAACACACCGCCTCATTGTGATGTACTTATGTGCCAAGTTATTTAAAAATATTCTGGAAACAGCCTGGAAAAGATCGGACGGACGGACACACACACACACACACACACACACACACACGTACACACACACTCACGCACAGACACTCAACAGCCAGTTGTGACAGCTATATCGAGCTTACCGCAAGCGGGCTCGACAAAAATGGCGTTCGCCAATAAAATCTTGTGCTCTAGGTAATGCCTATAGTTTACCATGATGAAATTATATACTAGGATAGTGTTTGGAGTAAGTGGCCCCAGAGTTTAAATTACTATCTATATTTGTTTGATTGGGGTTTTAACATCGTACTCAAGGGTATTTCACTTATATGACAACGTTCCAGCCCAATGGGTGAAGGAAACCACCCTTGACACCACTGGCAAAACAAAGACAAGACCGGACAAATACAGGACAATAACAGGGCGCAATACAGACACCACAAACAGATTGGCTTCCTGTTCCCCACCTCTGAGAGCACCAGGGCAACATAAAGCTTCCTCCAACCACCCACCGGCTTCAATATGCCTGTTTTAAATAGAACAAATTATTTCACACCAAATAACACAAACTTGACACCTGAATAGGTTTAAAAAGGTAATTATATTAACAAAAAATGCAGATAACTTTTCAGTTACATCTCAAACGTAAAATATCTAGAGGTCATTTTTTTAAATTTATTCGTACAAATATCATTAAATTTAAACCCAAATATTTACAGACAGGTCACTTAATAGATTTAGTTAAAAAGCTAACTTAAAAACAAAAATGAAAATCATTCAACACAATGAACTCAAATGACATTACAACATACTTAAGTCACGCACACACACAAAAATCAACAAAATGGAATGAAATGTTAAAATTTATCATAAAAATCATTTTGTATCAGGTTGGTGATAATTCCGTTCTTTACTTTTGGATTTTTTCAGTTCATCTCTAAAATAGTCTATTGTTCTTTTTATCCCTGTAATCAGTGGAACCTGTATATATTTATAAAAAAAAAAACAATAAATTTATTAGAATGAAATCTTGGGGTGTCTGATTGACAAACAATGGGGTTAGCCAATGTTATAAAAGGGAGATAAATGTTTACTCATATAACAGGCAGTGCCCCCTATGTAGTTGACTAAAAATAGCAAGATTTGATTTATTTGTTTGATCTGGATTTAACGACATACTCAAGGGTATTTCACTTATATGACGACAGATTGTCCACTTCACACTGTTCCTTGCCTATTACAGTTGAAAGCAGAGAAAAAAACTCATAAAAACCGCCCCTGCGATTGCCGGAGCCACATCTTGCAAGATCTGAAAAATTCAGTTTAATTATATTGTTGGTCAATGAAATACATGTAGGTGGCGCTGTCTGTTATATACGTAACAGATTTATCTCCCTTTTTATCCACTGGCAAACCCCATTGATAGGATCTAAGCCCATGGACCTCTGAGACACTATCTGTAAACACATCAATTAATTCAGGGAAGTCTGCTCCCTTTATTGTATAAAAGAATTTTACATTGTTTAAAAGCTAACCATATCCGGATCCCATTGAATTTTAGTTCTGTTAAGTGTTGATACTTAACACTAACCCTAAGCTTAAAACCCTAAACTAAGCCTAAACATAATACATAACCCATAACACTAAACCTAAAAGCCTACACCTAACGCTAACCCTAAATCCTAAACTAACCCTAGACCTAGCACTAACCCTAAATCCTAAACCTAGCACTAATCCTAAATCCTACACTAACCCTAAAGTAACCCTAGACCAAGCACTTACCCTTAATCCTAAACTAACCCTAAACTTACCTTAAATCCAACACTTAACCTAAAACCCTAAATTAACCCAAATTTACAAGCTGAGTAGCTAGCAGGTCCACCACTAGAGGCTTTTTTTGAAAATTTATGCTCATCATCCCAGTTAAATCACCTTTTCCTACTTTTGTTTAAGAACCAGAGTAAAACTTATCCCCATTTTGGTGTGATATGCAATGTAAACCATATTTGTTGTGAAATCTAGTGAAATACAACCATATCAATGGTATTAACAGAAAAAGCACAGTTTGAAGTTAATACGAGATTTTGAGTGATGGCCATTTGATTTTTGTTTGTGGAATTAAATGTAAAGCAATCCCATCAGTTTATTAACCTAAGTTATCATGTAGGGGTGAATATTAAAAAATTTTGCAATGGGGACCATATTGCTTTGTGCAATTTGATGAAATGCCTTTGTCTTAATAGTAGTAGGAAGTTAACTTATAGGTTTCAAGTTAATCTGTTAAATTGATCTCAAAATAATCATGTTCCGACGTGAATATGGTAAAATGATGCATTGGCGGCCATTTTGTTTAACGGAATTTGATGAAATTCAATCCCATCTGTTGTTTTAATAAAATAAAACTATATTTCAAGTTTCAAGTTAATCTGCGAATTTCATCTTTGAAAACACTTTATGGATGGCAACTTCTCATTTAATTTTTCACGCAACATTTCAATGTCTATTCTGACATCGTTATAAAGCATTTTTTTTTTTAATCTGTGAATTTGTTACAGAGTTATAGTGTTCACAACAAATACAGTAAAGAATATTGTAAAATAATGCAATGGTTGCCATCTTGTTTTACGGAAATTATTAAAATTCAGTCTGATCCATTGTCTTAAAAGCAGAAAGCTATCTTCAAAGTTTACAGTTAATCCATGAATTTATTCTCTACTTATTGTACTCACAACACATACAGACATGAATATTATAAAATTATGTAATAACGGCCATTTTGTTTTACAGAATTTGGCGAAATGTAATCCCATCCACCATGTACATACCAAGTTTGAAGTTAATCTGTGAATTTATTCTCTACGTATCAAGTTCACAACATGTAAAGACATGAACATGCTAAAATTATGTACTAATGGCAATTTCATTCAACGGAATTTGGTGAAATGCAATACCATCCGTCTTCTTAACAAGAGGAAGGTGCATACCAAGTTTGAAGTTAACCGGTGAATTTATTTTCAAGCTAGCATGTTCACAAACATTTGTGAACCATGGACGGAAAGACGGACGGTGCCGAGTAGCAATTCTAAGTCCCCCCTAACTATAGTAGTGGTGGACAAAAACCCTAAACTAACCTGTTATCTTAAACCTAACACTAAACATCAACCCTAGATACCCTACACCTAATACTAACCCTAAACCAAGCCTAAAGTAGCCGTTATCCTAATACTAACCCTATGTCTGTCAATAGAATTAACGTCCTATCTTACACGACAGACTGACCATATGAGAGTAGGCAAATGATGCTAAACTGGGGCTTAGCCAGAAATCTAAAGTATGGTGTCCAATATGGTCATTTTGCTTAACTTTTCAAATAATTTGGTGTCCAATTGAGACAGTTTTCCTATCTTAGCAGGTTGAAGTTTCTTAAAACAGGGTGTCCAAAAGAGGCAATTGTTCACTTCAGGGTGTCCATTTGGATGGGTGGACGGGTGTCTGGCTGAGCCCTTTATATTTACCTCCTTATTCAAAGAGTTTTTCACTTATCTCTATTTTTCTATTTCTTTGTTTGATTGGGGTTTTATGCCACATTTAAGTTATTTCACTCATTTGACATCAAGTGAGCCCAATGAGGTAAGGAAATCTTTGTTGATGGCTATAAACAAAGACAATCACCAAGCAAAATACAAACACATCACAAACAGATAAGCTTTATGTCGCCCCTTAGCTCTCAGTGCACCATGGCATCAGGAAGCTCACTCCCAACCCCCTGCTACTCAAGGGATGACTTTTTCTCAAATAATCCCTGCAACAGTGAACCGCTTAGATTGTTTGTTTGATTGGTGTTCAACGTCGTACTCAAGGGTATTTCACTTATATGACGACAGACACAAAAACAAGACATCACAAACAAATCTGCTTCCTGTTACCCTTTAGCTCTGCGAACACCAGGGCAACAGAAAGCAACCTCTTTTCT
>JARFOD010035833.1:0-23896 GCA_031763545.1 Mopalia muscosa
ACGCATTTGGCGAGAGATTTTTGACATATCGTCAATTTGGCGACCGATTTTTTTGTTCTAGTCGCCAAACGGCGACCAAAATTTTTTTCTAATTTTGACCCCTGAATAGGGTAGGGTGTCCAAATGAGGCAATTCTTCACTTCAGGGTGTCCATTTGGACGGGTGTCTGCCTAACCCCTTGATCACCATGAAATGGCATGTAATGATAAACTATCAGGCTTTGATAAAGGATTGTTTTACTATACTCACCCTATAATGATAAACTTTGAGTCTGTGGGTAAGAATGGCTTCCACTGCTGCACAGAGACGAGATAATCCGCCATACATAGACCATATATTATTACTTTGAGCTGCCAGTAATCCTTCCACTGTTCTCTTTAATCCCAACAATAACTTTTGACTGTCAGACCTGAAAATAATGAAATGAGAACTTTTTAAAAAGGCATCAGAAGTGATACACTTTGCTTTGTATTCTTTTTGTTTGTTCCATTCACTTTTCTTTTACCTCATTTTGAATTATTTCCTATGAGCATGAAATAATTTTTTTATAAAGTTTTAATTTCATTCAGTAGTGACCAGTGGGAACTACATTAACTGGCTCCATTCATATGAAATACAATATTTAAGCTTACACAATGGGATACAGTACAAACATTTTTAGTGTAAATCCCATTAAATTTCGTGATTATATAAATCAACGAAAAATTTAGTAATACAGATACTTATAAGCTAGTTTATAGCATAACATAATTATAAGCTTATGAAACATAACCAGTTATCCAGTTTCACCCATTGTGCATGTAGGAGTTACCTCCCCTGCATACCATACAACACAACACACAAACAGCAGAGTTGTTTCCCAATTTTAACTTCATGATGCCAAGTTGCATTATGAACTACATCAGAGAAGTATCCAGAGCCATTTTAGTTAAAGAAAACGTATGGGTGCCCAAACTATTTCAAGCCCAAGTTAGTGTCAATATATTACTATTTTCATAAATTCTAAAATCAAGAACCCTGATTATGGGCTGAAGAGTTTGGGATAGGAAATCCGAACCTACTCATTTTTCTAGAAACTGCCTTCCTACATATATCTAATGTAGCTATTAAAGGAATGCTGCCTTTTTATTCCAGAGAATTATAAACTCCATCACATAATCTAACAGTTTTACCTTTTGTTATACTGTTTAAGCTTATTGCATAGTCTCATGCATTGAGACCGGTCATTTAAAAAAAAATATCCTAAAAATGGTATAAATGACAAGTGAAAGATACGAAAATTGAAAATTTGGACAGGCAAAATATTTCAGATTTGTGACTCTGGTTTCATATGTGAGCATTTTTATTTATTAATAAATAAATGATATTTATTAATTTATTGATCCAGCTTTGACATTACAATCAGGAAGGAAGCACAGGTGTGTGCCGCTTATATAATATATTTACCCCCTTATTAGAGTGTTCTCCATGTAAAATCATATTTTTGTATCAGGTTTTGATCCTTTTCTACCAGGTTTTGATAATTTTGTTCTATGTTTTGACCATCATGTAACAGGTTTTGACCATAAGTTTTGTACCAGGCTTTAACCATATTGTACCAGGTGTAAACCATATCGAACCAGGTTTTAACCATATTACAAAGACATGACGACTGAGATGGATTTTCAACTTCTGGAGCAGGTGTAATCTAGGGCCTTGTCTAATTATACCTGATTTTCAACTTCTTTTTTGAAAAAAACAATCAATCACAAGATAAGAATAGTTAGTGCTAGTTTTATGGTTAACTAGATAGCGTCGTAAAAATAGTGAGGATTTATTTTTTATAACATGTGCTAAAGGCCCTATAATGACAGTAACTGAAACTAATAGTGACTAGCATAAGTGTTTATTTATTTACGTGTACCATCTGAACAGTTTTTATTCAATCAGCATTTAACTTGTGTTTGTTTGTTTGATTGGTGTTTAACATTGTAATCAAGGGCATTATGCTTAGGCCAATAGAATTATGGTTCATGTTTTGCATCCACCGCCCACGTGGCTCTGTGACGGCCGCAAGAAAAGTTCATTATTTTCTAAAAAAATCATTATTTCTGGAAAATCCCACCACAATTTTATTTTCACCAAGGAAACGTCATAAAAACATCTACATGTAAAATGTCATAAAATGCAACTCAATCCCCTCTCCATTTCAAGGTTGAATTATCTCTGCTGACAAATGGCCGTGATGTATGGTATGTACACTTGTACATGCATTGCGACCTTCCACTCTCGTCGACGATCGATGGCGGAAAAGGCCGAGCATTAATGATGGATGACAGACAGTCCACAATCTATGAATAAATGCATAGAATGGCTTTAACTATTGGTGCACGTTATATTTTTAGTACTACGCAAAATAATGAATAATGAAAAAAAGCCTCATGTCTTTTCAAAATCCTTCCGAAGCAAAACATGAACTTTCATTCTCATGGCCTTATATGAGGACGTATTATCCACTTTACACTGCTCCTTGTCTAATTAGTTACTGTGGAATACCTAGAGGAAACCTCATAATAACCATCCGAGCGAGTGCCGGAGCCTTATCTTGTGATTCACCCATATATATGACGATCGACAGTCGGACTCGATCCTGTGAACGGTACATCGAAGTAGTATTAATACGCTAGCTTACACATTACCACTAAGCCACGGGCCTTTTAAAAAACTTGTTGAGAAAACATCGTTTGCTGCTTGTCACCTTTTCTCTCTACCTTTCACACTGTCACTCTCCTGTCGACAATTATCAATTATTATCAGATATCGAAAGAGAGTGATTATCTGCCACTGATGGCGAGTTGCACAATAGTCAATATGACAACGATACGACATTCGCCTCCTCACTCGTGCTTGTCAATGTCAACAACAAATGAAGCCTCAAATTTTACATTGGATTCAAAGAAATAACGCCATATAACTACGTTTTCACTTTCCGCAAGATTGCGAAGATGCCTGGGGTTAAAATAACAATAAAACATGAACATGAAACTCACCGCCCATTTTTGTCGGCGTCGTCTGACTTTTCCGCCATCTTTATTTAACTGATGAGTCAGCAGTGGGATCACCAGCCGCGCTTTCGTATCTATATGTCAAAAGCAGAACTCATTGACCTCCATCAAATTGCGTATTCATGATCTGCGTTGTAAGTTAAATGGTACTTAATTGTTCCATTTGGTTAAAACCGTCTCCGTCTTACCTGGGATTACAGTGTATTGTATCCCAGGTCCTACTTCCATGCAATTGCGAATCTGCGTTGAAAAGCTAAATGGTACTTTGATGCTTACAAAATACCGTACTGATTGACGTAGAGTTTTGGCTAAGACTGACCAATTGATTGATTGATTGATTGAATGATTGATTGATTGATTGATTGATTGATTGGTTGGTTGGTTGGTTGGTTGGTTGGTTGGTTGGTTGGTTGGTTGGTTGGTTGGTTGGTTGGCTGGTACATTGGTTGGTTGGCTGGTTCGTTTATTGATTGGTTGGTTGGTTGGCTGGCTCGTTGGCTGGTTGGCTGGTTCGTTCTTTAGATGGTTGATTTATTGGTTTGGTTGCAATTTCGGAACGAGATATATGATGTTTAAATTAAATCTGGACCCATTGGTCTAGATTTAGATAGATTGATTTGATTGATTGGTTTGTTGGTTGGTTGGTTGGTTGGCTGGTACGTTGGTTGGTTGATTTATTGGTTGGTTTGTTTGTTTGCGATTTCGGAATGAGATATATGATGTTTTCTTCTGGATCCATTGATCTACCTTTAGATAGATTGATTTGATTGGTTGGTTGGTTGGTTGGATGGCTGGTACGTTGGTTGGTTGGCTGGTTACCTGGCTGAGAGGTTGGTTGGTCGGTCGGTGGGTCGGTCGGTCGGTGGGTCGGTCGGTTCATTTATTGATTTATTTAATTTGACATAACACATAACACAAGGCTTTATGGATTACAACTTCTAGTTAATTAATTTGGTTTGACTACTTGACCAAAACAGATCTAATGATACCAATAACAACACGAGGGTGTTAATTAATTAATCAAATAAATACACCCAAATGCCTTGCATAAAATATAAGTATAGAGTGTATATAAAGGCGAAAAGAAAGTCCAAAATACATGTTATAACCCCTTTTATGAGAAGCCGGTGGCTGATCCTCACGTTGTTTATCATATACATGTAGTGTAACATATGCCCAAGAGAAGCTCTTATATTCCTTAACAATTAATTTTGGTTTTATAGGGTATAGTAAATGACAGTTTAATGCCTAAACCTTAAAGCTTATTTCGAGTATTAATTCGGAATCTAGTCGTGTAAATCAATGTTGAGAATGAAGTTAACTGCAACATTTTGCACTTGTATGGATACCTTCACGGACACTGTCGGTTATACAACTAAATTAGTTAACTTGACATACCAATACGTGTGTCAACTACTAGGTAATGATATGTATTCCTTCAAGTTATACTACGATTCTTTAGTTATTATAATTTGTCATTTAAGTATTTTTATAAAGCACAGAAATTGTAATTTTAAATGCTCCGTCAATGTCTACGTTCATATCAAACGGATTTAGCGTTTACTTAATTAGTGAAGTTTTCATTTAAGTATTAAGACATGTAAGCCCACCTATCGGCTACTTGATAGTAGAATAAATATCCGCACGAACAGTTTTGACCATTTTATCAGGACGATATGGAACCCTTAAAGTTACATAGGAAATAGCTCGTTTGCACGACTGATTTTCTTGTTTGAACAAGCAATTAAGTCATTTGAACGATTTCTGGCTTTAACGACGTATTCACTCTTTTGAACGACTTTCAGCCACTCCAATAACAGCATTTTAAAGGCTATTTTTATATGTGGGCTTATGGATCATTCGTGTTTTTCCTGTCCATTTTGAGTGTCTTAAAGGGGAAGACCACCCAAAAACCATATGCTAAAAATTAGTAAAACTTTTCGTGTGTAATACAATACATTAATTTCCATTTTCATAATCTGATCGTAACTCTGGTTATCATTCATTAAAGAAGATCACAAGTACCAGTTGAGTCATCAAACCCTGTGCTGCTAAGTTTTTCTGCACTCTGGTTGGTCAGCCAATTTTGAACTATCCAATGATAGATCAGTGAAATCTGCTGTACACAGATTTGAAGACTCAACTGGTACTTGTGATCCTTTCTAATGGATGATAACCAGAGTTACGATCCGATTATGAAAATGGAAATTAATGTATTGTATTACACACAAAAAGTTTTACTCATTTATAGAACATGGTTTTTGGGCGGTCTTCCCCTTTTATGACATATGAGCGGAGGGTTAGGAGTGAGGGAGATACCTGTTGCTCTGGTGCTCTTAGAGCTAAAGGGCGACGTGAAGCCGATCTGCATCTTTGTGATTTCATTTTAATACGTCCTGTTGTTGTACAGTATTAGTCCTGTGTTGTATCAGCTGGTTGCTAGTGGTGTCGAGGGAGGGGGGTCCTTCAGACACTCGGCTGGCACACCGCCAACCTAAAGTACGGAGGTTAATCCGAATCAAACAGACTAATTACATATGTCAAAATAACCCCCGCGCACCTGTATTTCAGAAGAATAACGAATTGTTTTACAAGACGCTACAGTTTTTACATTTTAGTTGGAGGCTTATGAATATTTTACAAGGTTACAGAAACTAAATGTAAGGAAATTGTGTTTCGAGAAAACAGTTATTAAGTTTCGAATTATACGAGATTCAAAAACAAACTATACCGAAAGACAAACATAATCTAAATTTAAGCCAGTATTATAAAAGTTATGTTATGAGAAAACGGTAATTTGAGCTTCGGAGTAAAACTTCTTGAACTATATTCTTCGTGTATCACTCATTGTTGTTACATGGTATTAGTGTGTCTACTTGACATACATATGGTACGGAAGTAAATAAAAGCTTTACAATTTTTACCAGAAATAATATACATGACATTTCGGTTTAATCGGCAGTTTTGTGCTGTGAAGTGTTTGGGTCTAGGCGGAAAACGATACTTAGCTGTTTCTTTTTAAATAAGAGTGTGATCCACTCTCGCGTCGGAACATCCTTGTTCAACCGATTTCTGATGTGGTAAGACAAGGCTATTTATGGGAGATAACTCTGGTGGATCTATATTATCTATCTTTATCTATGTCCACTAGCATGATTAAAATCTTATTTTCATCTGATGAAACCTATTTTAAAAACATCTTTCCATAAAATAAAATAATATTTTTTTTATTATTTTTATTTAATTCGCGATAAAAGGCGATTTGAAATGGTGAGAAATATAACGCACTTGATTGGTCAGAAGCTATAAGACGTATGCGTATGGGGCAAAAGTCATATTATAAACCCCATACGCCTACGTCACAACTCTTGGCGGGAAAATCCTAATTGCGTGATATCTAATAATTGAAACATAACTGTTTGTTATAACTGAACACAATTAGCTTTATTCATTACCACAAATGACCACAACAGGTAAAAAAAAACTTAACAGGTTGACCCTTTTAAATAGTGTGATTCCTACTGAATAATTTGACATAGAAGACCAAAGTCACAACTCTGAGAAACGACCAGATATGCTATTAAGTTTTTATATTTCGGTTTATTAAACCATCATCAGGAATTATAGCCTTATAAATATGGCGAGGGGCCGGAGGGGGCTTCCTGTTGCCCTGGTGCTAAGGAGCCACATGAAGCTGATCTGTTTGTGGTGTCGCTGTATTACGTCCTGTGATTGTCCTGTATATGGTCAAGTCCTGTCTTTGTTTGGTGCCAGTGTTGCTGGAGTGGTTTCCTCCCCCCCATTGGGCTGCCACGCCGTCATGTAAGCGAAATAACATTAAGTGCGGGGCTAAAACTTCAATCAAACGAACAGTATACATCCAGGTACCACCTCTATCAATTAACATGTTGTAGAGGAAAAGAGAAAAAGCCTACTGTTATAATTAAATGTGATGTAAGCAAATAAACACGCCATACTGTCGTAGTTTTGTGTGAATCCACGACATGCTTTGCCGAACAAAATCCGTTGGGTAATATTTAACATTTTTGAGTATCATTGCGCCAAGTTACGCCCGAGGTTTCCTTACTTAACAGAAAGCCGATGGATTCTCCAACACGATTCTTTATGTCTTTGGTCATCCACGCGGAAAATAATTCATTAAACAATCATGAAAGTTAATGATTTGTGACAAGCCACAAGCCCATTTTACAACTTGATTTGTAAAGAATTTCATTTTCAAGAAAATGCTATTTACGCTTTACAACATAAATTGTAATTGCTTTCAGCCATTAAATAGACACTTTATCTGCGAAATGCAAAAAGTCAGCTTCACGGAACATTTTCGCTTTTATATACGGGGATATCAATTGTAGGCATAAAATTGTATAATTATATGACGGTTTGATGGTTCGATTGCGGATTTATTTTGTACTCAAGGGTATTTCACTTATATAAGGATGCCTTACTTGCATTGTTACATGCTCAAACACGGTGGAAAACCGGGAGGTAACCTGGCAACAAAAAAAAACCCTTGCGATTGACGGAGCCACATGTTGTGACTCACTCAAATACCTAGTGTTCAGCAGACCGATTTGAGCACGTGAGTCGTACATCGGAGTATAATTAGTAGATCGACACGCTTATTACCAAACCACAGCCGCGAGATTTATATGAAGATAACTGTTACAAAAAAAAACATTGTGGATGAAAACAAAACCTCTATGTGCATGTATTATCCCAATAGGCGTTCAGGTTTATGTATACATTCCAATAATCTTGGAGGTAGTGACATCATTGAGTCGCTTCCACAGATTTCATTGTTAACAGTTGTGGTAGTTTTTGTGCCAGGTTATAAACATTTCGGAAAACGTGTGGTCTGCATGATATTATAATAAAAACGACAGTAGAAGAAATAGGAACATAGTCAACATACGGTTAAATAGCTTAATTTTTCAGTAAAACTTTAATTGTATAAATGAGATTAGTTTAATGATGAACTATCCTTCGTTTAAAAAAAAACTTTTAAGTGCAGTCTCCAATAAAGGTATTTTGTTTCTGTTCGGAACTAAATACCCGTTGGTTGTTTGTATTTCTTGGTTTGGTGCCATGAGTTAGTTTATATATTTACCAACAGTTTTTTCTGCGATGGTAACAGGAAATGTGTTTTGGAACAAAACGGTTTTAACTTTGATAATTTTATCTGAAAATAGTTTATAAATGCTACAGATTTTCTATGCACGGTTGACCAGACTTTTAGTAAGATGTATTTTGTGTGGTTTGTATATGAAACTATACTTAAGTGGTTGATTTTCTGCATACGCTTTTGTTCATATTATTGCTGTCTTTTGAATAAAATTGTCAAAAAATAGGAAACAGTTGGCAGTTTCCGTGTCACACGTAAATGGGATATTAAAGTGACAGCTGTTATCCAGGAAATGTGCCTCATCGGATGTTTGTTCAAAAACAATAAATGTCTCATCTGTATAGGGCCTATTGTTTTTCGACGTTTTTGGTATTGTTATGGTTTATCTTAAATAATGTTCCTGAACCCACCAGCAAACAGGGGCGCTATGGGACAACCCATAGACACACCGTCTACAAGTTCGTAGTATTGTCCATTCACTTTAAAAGTCATATCAGTGGCAGAATAAATTAAGGCTATCTTGAACTAACGACAGTTAAAACTATGAAATTATGACTTTTTTGGTTGGGAAAGCTTGAAAATAAGAGCCATCGTCTCATTTACAGGTATAAGTAAATAACCATCCTCCTATGCAAGGGTAGACGAGCACTTGTCTATTTAACGACTCCAGCATGGGTCCGTTTTGGTCGAAAAAACATGACAAAGCAGCGGTTTTCGAATGGACAAAATCTCTCATCGGTCAGCTGATGTGAATAGAGTCTGTTAGGCAAATCTTACCTTCTTCCGTTGCCTATTGACAGTATGATCCACTGGATCTGGTCGAATCTGCGGCAATCGGATAACTTTGACATTCGTCCATCTTGACAAATCTAACCAATCAACAGACTGAAATGCGTCACGTGACACAATTTCGAAACTGCAATAGCAGACAGGATATAGCTATATCGTCAATAAAGCGTAAGTCTGCATTGACGATACCTGTATATATGCAAGGGTCGATAACTCGATATGTGTGAGACAAGACGTCCACATCACTATTACAGGGATGGGAGAGAGGCGAAATCAGACGATCTTCTTTTCCGTCTTACCTCGAGAAGATGATACAGCCTACTAATATAAAAACTGGTTAGATAAAATGATGTTAGTCCATGCCCCGTTTGAGTCCAGTTACAGAAATTAACACTGTATTTGATAACACTTTCATCTCTTCCTACTAACATGAAAAATGTTGACAGTGTGGCTGAATTTAAAGTCCTTTTACAATATTGGTACGGCTGTACTTGCTCTTTGTATGAAGATTTGCTATAAACACTACTGTGATACTGTCCCTATTTTATGAACTACACTGTTTTATATGTATATACATAACCAATATTTGTTGTTTTATTTAATCAGTAATGCCAAGGGATTCAATTTAAGTGTCATAAAAAAAATTAAATAAGATGTTTTTAAAAACAAAATAAAATCACAATTTGTAAATATTTATATATATTTTAATATTGTTACCCCATATCGTTTTCTCAATCATTGTTGGTATAAATTGCCTATGGCTAATCTTAATCTTTGTAACCCCCCACACTAAATAAAGTTTGATTTGATTTGATTTGATTTGTTCTTTGGTCAACAAGAATTCCCGACAGATATTTAGCCAATGGATCATTATAGCTTTTGCAGTATTTTGGTAGGCCTATATAGCCTATGCAGTATTTTGCAGTATTTAAAATTGGTTAGATAGGGGTTCAGGGTTTGTGTGTTTTCGGGAGGCGTTACGTTTTTGGTGTCCGTGAACCAAATGGTCGTTTTCTTGATCTGATCTTTATTTGGGGGTTTTCTCCCTCCAGTTACCTTCATTCAGCACTGTAGCAACATTTAATGCTATAATTTGATATTAGCTTGACATTTGTTTTTGATCGATTTGTTCCAGCCCACTACAAAAACAACATAAGTGCCTAGTCATTATTAGCAAGCTGTCTTATCGGCCCTTCCAAAATGCATAACAAAACTTTACGACAAAGACTGGTTTAATTTGTCTTTAAAGCACTCCCAACAATCATTCGGCTCGAAACGAACCAGTTTGATTTTACGTCTTAGAATATAAGTTGAGTATTCTACTTTTATGCTACTGACAAAAGTGTTTCGACATTCCGAATACAAACAATTAGATTTTAGTCACCCAGAATTTTTTCGAAATAAGGGAAATAACTCGAGTATACTTCTCTCTGCGATTCTCAGCAGACTCGTCCGTTGGGGTTTTTGGCCACAGACAATAATGAATTGATGTTGCTCATTTGTCTTGGAGCTCCCTTCCTAACTTTCATTGGGCGAAAGCTTCCGATAATTACCTTAATTAACTTTCCTGAGTTAACAGTCAAAAGCTTGACACAGCATGATGAGGGACATTTTGATATACAGACCCACAACAACTGAGAGATGTCAACTTCAAAATGTAAACACAGCTCAATAACGCATAATTCGAAAGTCTAAATGGATCCTAGTTGACATAATTAAGTTCATATTACACTTTGTCCATACACCCCGACTCAATCTCCAAAAAGTCTACAAAAAGCCAATTTGAATGTTCAGAAAAAATAAATGTGGAAAATCCCTAAATTTCTGGAACTGTAAAACCCTAAATCTATGGCCTTTTTTATATTTAAAACTTGTCGCTTTTAACAAACAAATTATGTATCGGTTTTAATGAAATGAACGATATTTTGTTTTGGGCTTACCGTCTGATGAGCAATCCACTTTGTGCAACATGTTAACGTCACATCAGTAGTCGTCAAACATTTTTCCGTCGAGCCATCTTGTCGTTATCCAATTGACATTGAAAAACAATTTACAAAATATATTTGTCTGTCAGAAAGTTAAACTCATTAAGTGGCATTTAGAAGTCGGTTATACATTAACACAGGAACACTTATTATGGATTAACAATTTCTGGGTTTATTAGAACAATTGTCCAGAAAGTTGCATCTTTATTATTTGTATTTTTAATGACCAGTCTTTAGAATACGCAGAAGGAAGTTGTCATTTTAAGAAAGTTAAAAAGAAAAAACATGTTCATAAACACGGCGATATATACATCACTTAATAAAAATGATATTTTTGTCATTCAAATGTACGATTTTTATCAATATAAGGAGAATTACATATCTATAGAAGTCCAGAAAAGTCTCATTCTTCGCCAAGACCATCCAGAACTGTGGCCTACAATGGAACGCACCAAATTCTATCCTTTATGTAAAACTGTTTAAAATTTACATTAATCACATACAAATTATTTTTAATCAAATAAGCTGTATAATGGTATATCTTTGGCATATATTCGCGACGAATATATTATATTTAAAACGTGCAGCAAACATTCAAGATAAAAGATCGATCCTTATATTTTAAAAACACACACACACACACACACAAATGAAGGTCACGCTTGTTAATTGGACGAAACTCGGTGCAAGAACAAAATCCTAAATGTAATTTGCGTTTTAAAATTCCTAAAAATAAACGCCTATAATTGTTCTTATGGTTATTGAGATTGCCCCTTATCAAACTCAGAGAAAAATTTAATATTCATGGTTTTTGTAAGCTACACTGTTAAAAAAATCTTAACTCATTGCTGTCAAGCGATAAATAAATTGTAGGCCTACATATTCCACAGTGTTACTTAAAGCTAAGGTTGTTTATCTCGACACGTCTGATTGGCATGCCTATTGTCAGAAGGATATTAACTAGAAATATGTAACTGCCGTATAGTAAGTAATGTCTTCGGGTTTGTAGACCAGCAACAAACGATGATGTCCAATTTCGGACAATTCTTTTTTTAATTGTGAGGAACTCTGGGCAATTTCGGCCCTCGCCAGCCACTGCATATATCAATTGTTTTCTTTCGGAATGCTCGTTTAAAATGTGTCGATTTAGTTGTGGTTTATGGTCTATGTAATATTGAACTGGGCAAATGCATTTTGTTTAGGAAGCAATGGTGTGATCAATGAACGTCAGAAGTTTCCCATAATGCATGATATTTAAAGTTGCGTTGTTGTTAATTTTCTTGTGTGCCTCGTTAAAAGTCATATTCTTTCAATACGGGGCGGGGCCTCCGTGGCGGAGTGGTCTAGAGTTTACGCTCTAGAGAGTGTATACTTCTGGCCAACATATCCGCCTCACCTCTGGAGCCGTGGGTTCGATTCCGCGGACCGTATGTGGGTTTATATGCCAGCAACCAACGGAAGGTCGTGGCTTTTCTTGGTTTATTAACTGTCCCGTTTTCCTCCAACAATAATGCTAGCCAGTGATCTGTAAATGAGATTTAATCTGGTTGATCTAGTATCAGATAAATAACATTAAAACAATAAATAAATTAATTGGTGAGTAATGGTAAAGAAATTTCATAGATTTTTTTTTTTTTTGTTATATACAGAAGATATATACAGTTATATACATTTATACAGAGAAAGGGGGACAAAGGGGGATAACTACATGGTATATCTTCTTGATCCAGACTCGGTTGTCTTTGCCCTTCCGACTAGCGTCAGCATTAACCTGGTCATAGCAGAAATATATGACAAATGGGGTTTAAAAAAAATGTTTGTTGGAAAAATTACATTAGGATTAGCTTGCTCGACAGTTGGTTCTGTAGGTTTGCCCGGGCTTTAATTCAAGGCTGTTATTTACAGTGGCGGCTCCAGGATATTTTTGATGGGGTGGCTGTGGGATAATGTGCAGGGGCTGGGCAATCTGAGGTATAGCTTCAGTCGAGGGCACATGTGCCCGATCGTGGGGATGGTCCGGGAGAGGAGTTTCCCCCCTGCCGCTGTTTGGGGAAATACTGATTTTATCTGATGAAATGGCGACATTTTAGAGCACTTGATGCTCATCTTTGTTATCCATATTTCTATGTATAACAGTTGTAACTTTCTTAAATAATTAATATTTTGAAAATATTCATTATTTTGAATATACAATTATTTTACAAATTGAAAGTATACAAGTTATTTAAATTTTAGTTAATTAAAACTATCTTTTATTCAAATGAGCAATTATAACGAGATAAATAATCAACTCACATGTGGCTGGGCATGTGATTCAAACGGGAAGCGGGCTGTCCTCCATGCCTTACGTCCAGACCGCTTGGTCATAAACTAGTATCATTTGTAATGTCTACATGTAGTGAAATTCGTTAAAACGGCGTAAATTGTGCGGTCGTAGCAAGACAAATCACAGCTGTTTAAGTACACAGGGACTATGCATGCTTTGGTGTCATTCATCAACCCAATGCCCTTTTTGAAGATACCAGTCACCCAAATCAAACAAACAAATTATAAAGATACTAACAATTTTAATCATTTTTTGAAAGAATAGAATTGTTCAATTTTATTTTGACCTACATAGCACATTTTAATTTTTTTGTTTATGCACTTGTGGCTCTTTGTAAAAGACAGTAATGGCACAAGTTTATCCCAAAGTTCCTACCATGCGTTAAAAAGATAGATGTACCTGATGGATACAAAATGGTGGCTGGGAAGGCAACTTCAAGAAATAATCGTATGCTAGAGCCGTCCACACGGAAACGTCCATTAAAGACCTAGTGTTATGTGTGTTGAACGCTTAATTACTCCGGCCATAATATTATTTTAAAAAATATATAAAGCATAACCAATTTAATTTCGCTTTATAATAAAGGAAAATAAGAAAATTTTGTTACTTTGCAGTACCAATTCTTTGTTAAAATATGTACCACCACAAAGCTATGACGTTGACAAAAAAGCGAGAACAACATACATTGAATATGTGAACTGTGGTCAGCTGGAAATGAAGTATGGTATAGATCGATGGGGCCACTTAACATTCGCATTAAATTACTTAATTTCTTCAGCTCTAACCTTTGTAAAAAGCATGTGAAAAACACACAAAATGTATTACGCTGTGAAAAGAGGACACAACGCCGGTGACTGTCGGAGCCACACCGTGTGACTCACTCACTTACACCTCGACAGAGGTGGTCGACAGACGCACTTGGATTGATTGACGATTTACGCCGTGCTTAAGGGTATTTCAGTTATATTACGGCAGTGTATTCCAAAAATAATTCACACTAGAACAACTATAAAATGTAAGATGTTCCGATAATTTTGGAAAGTCAATCTTCGTCCAGCGCTACACAAAGACGGGTATGCTGGGTTTTGCACCGAAAATTGTAACACTCAAAACTATATCTGCCCTTAGCCAGAGAGCTGCTTTGGAAAAGACTTTTCCTTAATATTAATTTGTGGATACCACGTGTATGTATTAACCTATATCCCCCAATGCTTTCATATGGACTTATGTTCACCCAACATCCGAAATCAAGAAAATTTTGTTGTTAAATGGCATCCTGGATCACTTTGAAGAAACTTTCCAGAAACATTTTTGATGCTGGGCCGTATTTAGATTACAGAAATTTGAAGACACCTGTTGGCATTTTTATGTTGAATCTTTCTTACTGTCAATTTCTCTGGGATATATGGTAATTATGTCCAAAAAACAGCTCTGCTTCGCTTTGCCATGAATGACTCAGTGTCATACGGTACCGTACAATAAAATTGTCCTTCCAACCAAAATAAATAGCTTTTCCGTCCTAAAGTCAAGCTAATAAATTCTTTGATAAGTTTTTCTTAAATTAATAACAGAAGAAAAGTAACTTTGATAAGACAGATATCCATCAATCTGTTTAATGAAGAAATAAGTAACAAAAATAAAACATGCTATGCAATTTGGGCAAATATACAGGACTTATTAGCATTATCTTTGGCATACAAAGTTACATAATAAACATTTTTTATCATCATTAATTGGAAACATTTGCCTGGAATTGTTCATTCTGTCGCGAATTTGGCTTGAAGCAGTTTTCCATCTCTTTTTGTCCACTTCACACTGCACATAGCCTTATTACGGCGGAAAATCGGGAGGAAACCTCGTAAAAACCACCCCCACCATCCGTCATATGAGAGAAGTAATTTCCAGCACAATGTACCACCCTATCAAACAAATCGAAAACCACAAGTACTGGCGTAATACCATGACTCCAAGAAGTTTTCTAGATACGAAACATTAGGTAGTTTGGCTAATAGCTTTCCGGATTTAATGACAGCTCATAAAAAAAATATTCCGCTGTATGTGTCAGAGAGAGCTAATATGCTAGCTGATTTTGATTACTTTCTTCCTGCTCATAAAAAGCTTTATACTAGATAAGCCATTTTTGTACTAAGAATAATATGACACGAAGTATGCGAGACATAAATACCGTAAAATATTGCCTTCGTGTTACGCTTTCTTCCGGAGAGCACCGGGACAACTTGAAACTCCTTTCCAGCCGCCAGCTCTCTCGAACAGAAATTGTTTTTTTTTAAAGTTATGTTTACTTTCAAATGTATTTTATACAGGATGATTAAATATAAATCTTCTGATTTTAGTTAAGGAATCCATCCATCGACGCCACCGGCAAAAACCAAAGACACGGCAATGACGAAACATTCGGAGTTTCGCATAGACTAAACCATAGGCTATTCATGCTTCGTAACATCAGCTTTTTGTTGTCCCTCTGCTCTGAGAGCGCCAGGGCAACCGGGAGCTCCCTGCCAACAGCCGTTGTAAATAACAAACAAAATACTCACTAAAAAAAAAAACATATTTGATCAAACTTAAGAACACATTTTTCTTCTTGAAACAATGATTATCGTATATCCAGAACTGTTTTGCTTGAAACAGACCGTGTTTAACCCATAAAACACTCTGGGTATTATACCAAAAAGCGATCTTAACCTAAGTTGTTCTGAATTGCCATGGCATCACAATATCGTCAGCATTGTAACGGGTACCTGATCTTTAGGGTGATAAATATCATAGCGCTCATATGACGGGCGTGAAGGAAATCAACCTTAATATAAATGGCAACAAACAAAGACAAGACAGGACAATCACAGATCGTAAATTAAAGATATAACAAACAGATCGACTGCCTGTTGTTCCTTATCTTTGAGAGCGACAAGAGCACCGGAAGCTGTCTCAAATCCGCTGCATGTCAACTTTTTAAATCTAAACCGTTAAACATGGAACAGTTTTACACCCTTAAGTCACATCAAACTCACAGCAGATGGCTTGTAACACGAAACAGAATATTAAGGCGTAATAGTTTGCAAACATTTCAAGCTCTTCAATTTATGCTGGTGGCATATAAAAAAATAACTAATCAATTCATTGCTTTTGCAGAACAATTGCATACCTTGTTCGTAAATTTGTGTCCTTCATATTTTAAATACTGGTATGATATTATCACATTTTGCTTGAATAATTATAACTTTGCTGACCAAACGCAAACCTACAGCAAGTCTTTGGCTTATTTTGATTCTTTAGATGCTTGGCTATGTGGGGAGCAGTTCTTAGCCCGTAACATTTTCGTAGCGCTGTCATCAAGGGATTCCTTATTTTCATTAGATTTTCGACAAAGCCATGTATATCTCGAAAACATCTTCACACATTCTTTTCTGAATTGTTTGTTTAGAAACCCATATATAATAGGGTTTACACAATTATTTATAAAATATGTCCTCAGAAATATACTATACACAACGTACTGCGCATGCGTCAATTGTTCCGAAAACGAGGTTAAAATTGTACTAGTCACCATAAGAGCAAGGCTGGGCAGAAAGCTCACGATAAAAACAACACTGATAGTGCAAAAGATCTTACTTGTCCTGGAAATGTTATACCGACTGTCTTTTTTCTTTAGTTTCCGCTGGGAATCTCGAGCAGACGTTTCTGTGCCGGACGAACTCAAACGAGCTATGGCAGTTTTTCTTTCGAGAAATCTCATATCCACTCCTATAGAGCGACGGTTACGCCTGGAAAGTTTTCTTCCAATCACCACATAAATTAAAATTAGAGTTATGGCCCCTGTCAAGAAGGCCGTGCCTAAGACCAAGAAATATACTTGAGGGTAAACTGTACCTAGAACTGAATCGTCTATGCTACAATCTACACCATATATATCAGGATAGTGCGACGCCATTTTCTGTCGTCCAAATAATATCAAAGATGGCCAAGCCAACATTAATCCAACACAAAGCGATATCAAAATGACAATTCTGCACCTTCGTATAGGCGAAACTTTGAGTGGTCTGCAGAGCTTGAAATAACGATCCAAAGCGATAAACACTAACGTACACACCGAGGTCATCACACTTAAATAAATGATGAAGCGAATTGTTTTACACATAGCCGGATTATCGAAAGTGTAGCTATAGACGATGTCATAAAGTTCCATTGGCATACCAACCGAGCATGTGAACAAATCCAAGGTAGCGAGCCATAAAATGAAGTTATTAGCTGTGGATCGCTGGATTTTCTTTCCGTGAATATAACAGACTAATCCATTGCCAATAATCCCGGTGGCCATTAATAGAACCACGTAGGCAATAACAGGTCCTAGAAATAACAAACGTTCGGCGTCAAGTTGGCGTAAAACTGTGATATTGTGGGATACGTTATGAGATTTCAGAAATTGCTCCATGCTGGCCATTGTGTCATTGAATTCTGTTTCCGTGTTCACACGAAACACAAAATCACTGACGGTTTAATTTGGACAATTATTGTATTAAAGCCTATGACCAGATATCCACGAGAATTTATTTATCCAATATCAAAACAAAATCACGGAATCGCGGAAATAATGATATTACAAATAACTCGATGCTTCGCCATGATTAACACGAGAAACAGCACAGTAGTCCGATTTCCTTATTGATACACTCACTCCATATATCACTCGGTTTGACACTGGGGCACAATCATAAAAACAATAAATACCCCGCTTAAGTAACACTTATTCTTCAACAAATATAATAACTTTGTTTCCTTCAACAGTTACTCGAAATAGTGGTATATAGACAGTGAACGGGTTGAGCCAGACAGACAGCAGGATTTATTGGCAAAGCGATGAAGATTCCCCCGGGATGTAGTTCAGGTGCTGGCTTATCGTTGCCGTCACATGCGAGATAATCATCCGTAGAAATTTCACAAGAAAAATGAAAACAAGAATGGAGGTTAGTTGGTCATTTTAAGTGAAATCCACAGTGAACACGCTAATACGTGTTTACTGGCCGTATTTTGAGGCACGTCTTTCCCTGGCAGTTTTGGAAGTGTTTCGATTCAGGATACTGACGTCTGATAGCTCTAAATCATGCCAACCTAGCTTTTGCTTCTCCACTGAACTTAATCTCCTAAATGGGTAGTGGCTGTTATAGATAGGAAACATCCACGGATTGTTTGGACATTTCTCCGATAAGACAGTATAGAGCTTAACATCAAGTTCCTCTTTTCCACAAATAACACTGATATCTCTCCCAAACTGTTAGAATGTTCAATGTGGATACGACTGACTGTGGTTTTAAGCAGTAAACAAAATAAATCTGCTGAAGTTGTGTTACCTATGAAATAAAACTGTTAATAATTGTAGAAGAAATTTATGGATCAATTAGAAATGCCTTCTCCAAAGTATTTATCCAAAACCCTTTTCTGATGAAGTTTCTTTGCTATTTATTGTTAACCGCCTCTGGTGTTTTTTGTTGACTGCTTTTTCTAGACGTCCTTATTCCACAGATTGGCAGTTTAGTGGTTATTTGTTAAGAAACGTGATCTACAATCCACAGTTGATTACAATTCACATTCCCCAAAGAAATGTCCTAGGTATCTACGGGCTATTTCTTGCACATACGTTTTATCAACAGACATTCAGCCAATTCCGTATCTTCCGCTTGGTTGCCGTTCTTTAACTTGGAATCTTGGTAACAATAAGTGTACTCTGTTTGTTGGCGTCTACAAAAGGGAAGTTTCTCTATTGTGCTTCGAGATAGTTCTTCAACTCTGTCACCCACCGGTCCGACATCATTCAATCCAACGCTTCGGGCGTTCCTAGGTGCTAGATTCAGATGCTATCGCTATTTGTTCAGAGCACTGTGTTTATCACATAGTCGTCCCGGGTAAATGATTCTCCTACCGTTTTCTTTGACGAATTTGCTTCCCGAAAATTCCCCACACACAACACAAGCCTGTCAACAGACGAAGGTAATGCATTTAATAACGAACACAAGACTTCAAATTATGGGAGTTCAAACATTGGTCAAGCCGAGAAAATTCCATGTTAGGATTCAATAACAGTTGACAGAACATCGGTCTTAAGTCAACCCCAAGAGTGCAAAAAAAAAAACAGAATAAATATTCTAAAAGTTTTGTGTCGGATAAATGTGTTTAAATATAGCACTTCTCTGTAGTCAACACCAGATACCGGTACATCAAAGATAGATAGATCTACTAAATTCATGTGAAAGCTAATGACTGTACACACAGCGTGAATCAACATCTAGCGTGAGAGAAACCACTTAAAGACGGTGTTGAAAGTAAAGATGTTACAAGTGACATTACTTTACAGTTTTCTATAGTAATATATATGACAATCCAAGACATATTCTCTTGTAAAAAAAACCTATAACGTGTATGCAAATAATTATTTTAAATACATTTTCACACACATCAAAAGCTCGTCGAATATCTTTAAATAGTTATGTTCTAAGCAATAAACATAACAATACCCTTGGAGATAAAACTCATTTCTTATAATTACGAACCACTTTGTGGTAAAACCCATTTGTGTTAGAAATGACATAAATTCAATTTGCATAACACCCTGAGCGTCAGAAACGGTGTATATATTATAAAACCAGTCTTTAAAAAAATTTAAAATCAAAAATATATTTTAAAAAAAGCAAAAAGTTGTTAACGTGTGTTCTCGCCACAGCGTACCTGAAATAGCGCTGAATGTGGCGTAAAACAATAATCAATCAATGAATCGATATAAACGAAGATTCCTCCAAGATAAATTCACAGCTATCCTTATCATTAGAAATATTATGACCAACTATATTTTGTTCTGAATTGTGTTGTTTTGTTTGTCTTAAAATGATGTGGTGCTCAAAACAAGACTCTCCATTGCCGATTTATGCGAATACGCATCTTATAAACTGTACAGTATATTGAGATACGACGTACCGCCCTTTTGAAAATGGACGTGGGGTGGCTGATTTATGGGTCGGTCTTACCCAATATTGTCCAAGAAAGAAACCGAGATGGTTTATGTCAGGTTTAATAAGCCCGTACAATTTTTATATGTTGGAAGATACAGTGCCGAATCATGGTATCGTTCGGCTATTTCTAAAGGTTAGAAAGCTTTACGTAGCATAGCTACACTGCCGAAAGTCTATATGCTGGTTTGTTAAACCGAGAAGAAATCTCCCCGCACCCTTGCGATATCAGCAGCCAGCGAAATCCTGGACCAGTAAGCTTATTGCAAAAATGTTCCAATAAAATACCAATAAAATGCTAGGTGAAATGACACAATATAGAAGCGTATATGGCCAGACACTTTATCGATAGAAACTTCTCGTTTATTTTTTGTATCAATGTCCATTGTTGTCAAGCATATATATAAAACAAATCCATTGCTTTATTAGTTTATCAACTTCTAAATGACATTCAAAGTTGTTATAGAAGAGATTCACCAAAAAAATTCGAATCTGTTAATAGTCTTGGAATTTTTTTATTTTATTTTTTTTTTTACGATTTCTCTTGTTTTATTTTTGTTATTATTATGCCATTTTTGCATGGTGTAGAAATTGCAAATGGTGAACAGTCATTGGTTACATCAAAACTAGATCGAGAATTGTGCTATCCGAATTATTAGAGAATCTGCTGAAGCATTCCGTGCTTTGGTGATTGGCGTGACTACCATAAAACGAAAGGGGGTATAATTTGCGCGCAAAGTGGCCATCGATTTGCCAACTTCCTGTTAACGAAGCGGGCGATTATTGCCACTTTTCAAATATCCGCGAAGTAATACGGGTCATTGTGTCTGGGAAAGAATTAACCACATGAAGCTCAGGGTAAAATCCTCCTATATCAACACCATTTGACTGATGGGATATTACTTGTTTGACTTGTTTCTCGGAGACGGTTTTTGTGTCATTCCTGGGAACGAAAATCATTTTTTGATTTTGATTTCGAACTTCTACACAATATGAAACGCTTATATTTAATATAGAAAATATTGATTAATTTCTTTTTGTATCAAAATTGCAACGTTTATATAGAAATAGAATATAAATGGAATAAGAATCCAGTTGGGATTCAACCTTTAACTGAGGAGACTAAACAGCTTTTAGAATTGGGTCATTCAGATATTATACACGAAGATCGAGTCGAGCCTAAAGTAAACATGTTGACCTTTAATAGAAAGCGTGTTATTTTCAAATTAAATATAAGGCAAAATCAGCACGACTTCCTGCTGCATTTTGTCTGTGGCCGACACTTAACAAACAACTGTGTAACCTACCATATTATCCATAAAAACGTGGGGGCGGAGGGGGGGGGGGGTGACTTTGTTCAATTGTTTATAACATTTTCAACGGGGCAAACTGTCCCTGTTGACCCACAATTTAGTCGACTTGTGGAACACAAATAAAACAATTATTGATTTATTTTTGACGTCTCTAATACTTCTAGCCGTTTATAGCCAGTTTTACAATTATATAACGTATTTGAAATATTGTTCCATTATATTTCTGTTTGCCCTTCCTTAACAGGCACCATTGCGTCTATATTTGTCGGGGGAGCCGATCAGAGACTGGCCTTGAACCCGAGCATCTGTGGACTGAGGTATCCGAGCAACGGTCGCTAGATGCATCAGCAACCGAGACTAAAGGTATCCGACCAGCGAGGGCACGGGGTTTCCGAGCAACGAGCGCTAGAGGTATCCAGCAACCGGGACAAATGGTATCCTAGCAACGGAGAAAAGAGCAGCATCTGATTCACATAGAACACTGCTTAGAGATCAGCGAATATAAATGGCCAACTGTTAGTCCGGCTACAGCAGAAAGGGAATGAAAATATTTATGTAATTAGCTTAGACGATCCGTATACGCAACTTTCCCTATAGATTATTTCTATTTCATTAGTTCATGAAAGCTAAGATGTTTCGTCAATTTTTAATGTACAGCCAACCCAAATTTGTGCCACATTTGGCCTTAAATTATACCGATGATGGCTTGCTAACACATAGAAGTTAGTTATATGACCACCAAGTGTCATCTAGTTTTTCAACGCAGCAACTTTGAGACAAACCCGGGTCATCAGGTTTTTCCTTACAAGTCACGTGGTGGGGCATATTCATGGCCACAGTTACGGAGAAATCCAGTGGTTAAATGTGGTCTAAAATATTTATTTACATTGTCTTAATTAAATTTTTAAGTTCCTCTGACATCATAACAAATCCCTGGAGTATTCTGTGAGAGCAAAGGCAGAAATGATTATGTCCATTTTGGGGGCACCTTTTAGCTAAATTTATTAGAAATTTATTATACCGATAATTAGACAACACTCTTTAGTAACTAGAATCCTCGTTAAAATTCTTTCTTTCGTTTTTCTTTAATGTTTTTATTTTAAAGGGGATCAACCTCATTTTTATCCATAAGTGATTTCAGAAATAAACACTTTTGCGTTTCAGTTCACGATGCATATAGTTGTAAATTGTCGGGCAAAGTAATCCAGTTTATGTGAAACCATAATGATCCTACTGTGCTTAAATATGGGAACGTTTACAGTGTTGCAAGGGGATTAAAATGTTATTTATTGGTTTGGATTTTCGGAGGAAGTTGAAAATACTGTCCGATTTGATATGACACATATAAATGTCCAGTTAAAGTATAATTTTCACATAAAGCTCGTTAACCATGTGTGAAGGCATCCAGATAACAAAATCAGAGACAAACGTCAAGTTATTCCAAAAGTTTTATTTTTCAAAGAAAAAAAATGAGCCTAAAAAAATAACAGAAAGATAATCGAACCTGTTGGAGGAGACATGCCCTGTGGAGACTGACCATGCAAGTATATTAATTTCTACGTTTAGTCTGATACATTATTTAGCTTAGAAATCCTATGAGGTAATTTAACCTAAGCGATTTGAATATCCACAGAGGTCAGTGAAGTGCAGTTGAAAATATGGCCTTAAATTACGTCAGGTAAAGTAAGATATAGCACGTAATTTACTCCACCTCCGCTACATCCATCTGTTTTTTTTTCTTTTTTTTTTTTTTTTGCATAAACGGACAATTACAAAAAGTTAGCAATTCTCGCTTCAGGTCCGGGGCTGTACCTAACAGCCACAGAAAATATGGTCCGAAAAAACCGTCCCCAAACCATAAATAAGCGGCAGAATTTGAACGAGGTACCTGGATGTCAGGAAGAAGAGAGTCATCATTACATACCCTATAGCAGAATTTTATCATTGAGTAGTGTATGACTCTTATTTCTATCTGAGAACGTGTTAAAGGACACGCTTGTCTTGTATCATATACGACACCTTTCACAAATAACACGTAAGCCACCTAGCGGAAAAATGAATACTTAGTACTGGTGGAGATCGTGTAAATATAGAATTCCCAATATTTTGTTCTTACCTTTTAGGGAAGATATAATTCGATGACATTTCAGTTTGTCTGAGATGTGCAATCGCATTATGTAGGACTTTAACGTATACTTGAACTTTGATAGGTATAATAAATATGTTAAATACCCTCAGTCAGAAAACTGTTGATATACCCTGAGGTACATACACATACGG
>JARFOD010035834.1:0-10433 GCA_031763545.1 Mopalia muscosa
TACGATCGACCAAGGAAGACGAGGGAGTATTCTGCAGGGCCATGGCCCACCCGCTCCCTCCCGGGCCCAGTGTTTTTTGAAGTCGATCTCCATTTTATGTGCAGCTATATTATGCTAATAAGAAAAATTGTATGTCAGTTTATATGTTATCATGGCTTCCGTGTTCCTGTAGACCAAAATACTATGTGGCTCTTGCAGTACAGTTTATTGAAATTTATATTTGAATAAATGTGCGAAGAAATATCAGAAGCACAATTGCATGACAGGAATAATGAAATTCGGGTTTTATTGGGGGATTGGATGTCTTGTAATACTGTTAATGACCAGTAGTGTTGATGGTTGTTTCTTTCACACATTGGACTGGAATGCTATCATATGAGAAATCTTACGCTAAGAAGGAGTTTAAATACCAATCAAACATATAAGATTATCCAATACAACAGATCTTTGTAATCAAATTAAAATTCACAAAGATAAATTAATTATCTTGCCACTCATCGGGCAAAACAAACCTGTATTCTATAAAAAACATTTTTTGGAAATATTGTGGAAAAAGGAAATTTAAATGTTTTGAATGAGTAGATTGTTTACTTTAGAAGTGTTTCTCAAATCAAACACTCACATCCGTTGCCGAACAATCGCCGCATGCTTATAAACTTTCACAAAATAAGGTAAACTTACAAATTCAATAAAAGATACACATGGATACAAGGCGATTCATTATTTTAAAACCATTGTCAAGACAATGTTCTTGAAAATGTTTTTTAAATAAACCGCAATATTGACGAACGTGTTTAAATGTACTTTAAATATAGGTTAAAGTCGCACGTAAACCAATCGCTATCTCCTAAAGTAATAGACAAAAAGATAACAAAACAGCCATGGGCGACCAGCGATAAAACCCTTGGTGTCTTGGACGACTGCTTGATAACAAACTCCTTCCCGAGCGATCCTGGACTTGTTTCATGTGTGTACTACACTAGGTAAAATTTCCGTGTGTTGTTTTGTTTTTGTTTTTATATATAAAGGCAAGGAGTGGAAATAAGTTCCACAGCCCCGTCAACTTATTCAGTGCTGTCAAGTAACATTCAAATAGTTTGGAATTAATAATATGGACAGCCACATTTTGTCCAAACCTGTATAGCTATTACATTCTTCGCAGTAAGGCGGGATTTGTGAGCTTGCAGCGTTGGCTTCTTAATTCGTTTAAAGTGAATTAAGTCTCTCCACTGCCTTCATTAAAAATTCAGTCTTAATGCTGTTCCACATTAAAAGTTTGCAGAATTTCTAAGTGCTTTTAACTGTTGTATGGCTTACAATTAATTAATGCCTTAATTTGCTTTCGTTGATTATTTTAATTAATAGTCATCCGCTGTTTAGAAAAAAAAGCTTTAGAAATTCGGTTTTGGAAAGTTTTTTTTCTTCTTTGCTTTGTCCATGTAATAATAGAACCGGCCTCGTTCATTATCCTTCCGTAATCAACTGACGAGTTCACACAACAGGCTGGGATGCAAGAGCACGTCTCTGGAATAAAACGTGTAAAACATTTTTTGACCTCATATATGCACTTTTTGCTCTTGTAAAAAGTTAAATCAGGAAACTTGAGCAGATTATCGATTCGATGAAATGACTGTCGAAGCTGCTTGTATAATTTATATGGTATTATTAAACTCTAGTATTTGTTTTTTGAGTAAATTAAAACGAGTGCCACCATGGATTAGTTTCGAGGATTAGACAGCTGTTTCAATCAAACATGATTGTACACTGCTGGGAAGAGAAATACGTAATGAGTCAAGTGTGGAGAGTTACATTTTCCCTCTAGCAATTAAACAGCCGTTTCTTTAAATGACCGTTTTCATGAATATAACAGATCTTGTGAAAAGGTGGACAGGAACTAAATCTCAAGTCAGTCTGAATCTTGATTTAAAAAATATTTATTGTCTAAAAGGTCAAGGCGTCCTAAGTCCACGACTCACCGGGAATTTTTATCATTCCCATTATCCGATAAAATTGAGCTAAAACTCACCCATTTCAATTTCGGATTCTATCAGTTTTAAACAAAATCAATGGTTACGCGTCGGTGATCAGTCTATCTAGACGAATCTGTTATATTCAAAAAGTGTTTGTTTGTTTGATTGTGGTTTAACGTCGTTCTCATGGCTATTTCACTTATATGAAGACATATTGTCCATTTTACACTGCATCTTGCCTCATTCTGTTAAAAAAAAACTGTGTAGAAACCTTGTAAAAACAAACCCTTGGATTGCCTAAGACACAACGTGTGACACATTCATATCTAATAATGGTTTACAGACTGACTCGATCCCGTGTACATCGAAGTAGCGTTAGTAAGCATACAGGTCAACCACTCGGCCAAATTGGAGACGGTTACGACCACAGCATTTGCCCTGTTGTAATGTTGATTTGTTGGTAATTGATCATAATGGTGACAAAAGGCCGTAATAATAGGACTACGTTGTTGTGTCAAAGGTGTCGAAAAACTAAATCTTTCACTGGAAAAAGGATGTCTGTTAGGATGTCATGTCATTTACAGGCATTTCCCACAACGACGAGTTGCATGATGTATGGCAGTTTATATATTTTGAAGATTTGTATATAGCAACAAGTTTTAGGGGATTGTGTTTTTGTTTTGTGTTTGTCAATATACTGCCGACACATTGAACTCAAAGAGTTACAAAACTTCTATACTAAATTTATCCTAATTCTACAATTTCTGAATAACAACTCCTCTTTTGTGTTCTTCCAGAGATTGTATAATTATGTTTCCCCTTTTCTAAATGTCATTCAAAACTTTTATTAAACCTACCTGACGATAGTCCTCAACCCGTAGAAAGCTAATACATAACTAAAGACTGACCATAATTACACCACATTTCATATACACATTTAACGTTATTTGTCAGTTTAATGGAACAGATCTAAGCGGGAACAGCCTTGATAACATTACCCTGTCGTCGACCATGCAAGACTAATAGACCAAGCCTTCAATGCGGACGTCAGTTCCGGTGTTTAAAGAGCGTCTGATCACGTCACCAGGCTTGTTAAGTATTTCTTTGATAAATATAGACTTTACAATTATGATCAATTTGAATATCTCTTTGATGTTTCAATCTCTTGTGATCATAACATGCTAAAAAGCTTTAGTTGTTCTAAAATAACAGCTCATGATGTAAAACAGTCTAGTATATTCTTTATTACTGTACCACAGGAAGAGCCAACTCAATAGGTAACCCCGCAAACAAACTGAGAAGTACAAATAAACGGCACGGTCTCATGGTAAAGTCTTCATTACATGGTTATAAAATATGTCCTACCTAACTGAACAGACCACAGAAAGGTTGTCTTTCCGTAGGGATGATTGTATTGTTTATAATTAAATCCTCCATATTTTAATATTTTGCAATAAACAATATGGAGCTGTCAATGTAGTCTTGTTTTAAGGAAAGGATGGCTGATCTGATAAACCTGCTGCACAGGTTAATTTGTCCGAAATAAACTACCAAGACGTCCAAGAGCGATAACATTGGAAAAGTAATAGTTGACCAGGAAAATACTCGCCAGTTTATGGTTGTACTACTGCTACTATTTACTGTCAATGGCCTTAAAGATGATCTTTCGATCACTAATGCCATTAATGATATATAGGTTGTTCATGTTATAATATTTTAAGTTAGTTTGTAATTTATTTATTTGTTAATAACGCTTTGCGATAAGCTTGCGTGTATTTATAGAAGGTCATAATACGTAAATCACTCTCAGTATCTCAACTTATAATACATTTTTTTCCTGATAAATACTTAGAGCGTTTTGTTGTCAATGAAACTGTGCCTTTGTCACATTTACTGGAAGTAAACGAAATGCTCTTAAATCTTTAAAACCTAGAAAGATGAAAAGTAAATTTACTTGCCTGAATGTTAAAACTTGTTTATTATGGCGACATCTGGTACAATCTGAGTTTTTATTGTCTCTGATGACAGAAGCATATCTTTCCTGAACTGGTGTTTTTGTTAAACCATGGGTTAGTTGTTCGCGCAAAAAGTAGGTCGGATGTCGTTCTCTATTTTAGCGGTGGCCTCACAAAAACGTAAATCGTTAATGGACTGTTATGCTGTTCCGAAAGCCCACAAACGTTTATCAAGCACGTTGTGACGCAATTGCTTCCATCGCTTTTAATCATCAGGCGTAGCTATGACACTCTGGGAAATTGCTATTTTTTTTGCATCAACTTAAACAAAATTGAATAAGACCTTGAAAGCAGTTCACAGATTAATTCGTTTTTTGTTTTTGTTTTGCAAACATCCTTTGGGCGAAGGTCACTCGAGGTGATAAATGGTGTCTGACAAACAAACGATGTCCATTATCCAATTGCTATTTTTTTGTTATCAGCACCGAACTATGGCGACTGACCTTTACACCTTATATAAATTGGCCATAGTAAAGACCGATTTAAAGTACATCTACATATCTATAAAGTGAATAAGATTTCATCGCACAGTTGCAGTTCACTGCTCTCTTCTGAACTGTAACTAGATCCAGCCAATTGGAAGGATTTGTTCTTGGCAATTCGTTATTCTTTAAACCAAAGACCTATTTTAGCATGGTTTACATGATGAATGTACTGCGAATTTTACCTCACGACATAACCTGTGTATCCACGATTCTGTACATTACTATGTTCTGCGGAACCTCCGTCACAGGTGATTCATATACGGGGCGAAATGTCAGTAAATTTATAGCGAAAGCTGGAAGTACCATATAGCGATAACAATCATTTCGTGACCTTTTTCAAAAAAGGATTTTATAGTTATTTAAAACAGTAATTAAGTGATTTATATCAATTAAAACTTTTACAACTGATATGGGGGAAGCTGAAGGAGAAGCAAATGTACCTGATTATTTTCTTTGATTGCAGTATCCACGATTTAAATTATTTTGTGTGACATACGCTGTATGATTCTACTATATGCTTTATATATTGTGTTATGGTCTTTGGATGTAATTATCTCAGTAATGAAATCAGTACATGAGAGCACTGTGTGTCGGTCTACTCTGCACAACAAAAACACATGTAAACAAAAATAAGGCTTGAGATGGAACAGGGAGTGGGTCCAGTGATAAAGGTTTGAAGTTCCAAGAAACGCTCTTCACATTTCGATTATAATTGACACACCATCTAACTGGATATTTAAGAGCGTAATGCCAAATTCATGAGAAAGTATTTCACTTTATACTCATGAGCTAAATAACCTGCTTCGATTTACCGTTCACGGCATCGAGGCCGCCTGTCGAACATCAGTATGCCATATATGAGCGAGTCACATGTTTTGGCTTCGGCAATCGCGGGGAGGTTTTTACGAGGTTTCCTCTCGGTTTTGCCACCGTAATAAGGCTGTGTACAGTGTGAAGTTGACAATCCGTCTTCGTTTAAGTGAAATACCCTTGAGTACGACATGAGCTAAATAAGAGAAATTCCGTCTCCCTCCTACAGTGTTCGCCTTTAAAAGCCATTAAATCCGTACATATTAAAAATAAATGGTAAGAAAACGTGTTGGTACATTACTCTTGACAATAAAGTTTTACGCACGTAAATAAGACGTTTGCGTAACTGGATATTTTGCTTTTTGTTACGCAGCTATTTTAGTTTCTGTGTGTATATGCACAAAAATACTGTGTAAAATACGCCAATACGCACACTATCTGGAGCCTTGGTGTCCATAACGTCTAACTATGATAATGAAGTCTAGATTTAGGATAATGCTAAGACATAATTTCCTTTAAGGCGTTGGTTGAACAATAGGTATCAAGATCTGAAAGTTAAAGCAAACAACGTGCAATGGGACGTATTAGGACCAGACTACAGACTTTGTCCACTGTGTCTTCAATCTGTGAGAATGCGGATGCAACGAACCGATACAAATTGCAAGGGCAAACACATAACTAGTCTCGCCTGAGTGCCCTTTACTCATAACCAATCACATGTCCTGTGAAAGTCCTTTTCGTGAGACTATATAGTATAGATGCTTTCAAAGGCAGTTGGAATTTTGTTGTTTTGTCAGATAACATTGTTTTAGCATTCAATGTCAATTCAATGTCAAACAAAAACATAGTCGATTGTAGTATCTTAAAGTAAGCCAAACCTCATGGGTGGACGGATTATCTCGTCGGTGGCGGCGTGGATCAACACAAGTCAGAAGTAATGACCAGTAGGACACTAAATTGACATCTTCCAACTTTACAAGTTATTTTTAATGACCAAAACCAAACTACTCGTTTCGATATTTCCACTTTTTATCTCTTTTAAAAGGAGATGCCAATTCACAAATGTTGCGTGATGTGCTGTGCGGTGAATCTTTTCAAAGTAAACCCGGTTATCCTTTGTCAATACGTTTTTTGTAGCCAGGCGCATAGCTGAATTCCAAAGCCTGTCAATAAACTGATAGGGAAGTATTTCTGACGAACATCACGAGTCTATGGACCTCAAATACCACAGTTATTTATATTTTGAAATAAATCACGTTTGATTCGCGAGAGAGAGAGTATTTCTGAGTTTTATCTGTATAGATCTTGTTAAGCTCACTCTGTTAACAAATGAAACCGTCAGTATCCCATTGTGCAGAGTTCAGTGTATTCCTTGTCGAGCATTATCAGGCTGTATCACCAATTTTGTGATTCGCGCTTACCTCGAATTATCACGACTCTACGCATCAATCTAAAAGTTCTCCTTAAACTGGGAGAGTTTTTGATGACAAAGGAATATTTCCTACAAATGTTACCAATTTTCGTTTCTGATATGTTTTTTAAAAATGAAATTGTGCTATACATCAGCAAGTCACCCATGTTTGTTTAGACATGTTTGTCTTTAAAGTAGTCTAATTATGGTGTCGCAAAGAGTCTGGGTCTGCCAAAAGCTGAAGATGTTAAGTGATTTGTAAATAAAGTATTGAGTCAAGTTTAGTTTCTTTTTTTACAATTGATACCTCCTTTAAACTACCCAAACAGCTGTGGCCATTAGAAAATGTATATTTTACATAATAAAATGGATAATTGACTTCAACCATCTTAATGTTTTTACCGGTGATTCCGTCAATATTTCTCATAGACATGCTTTGTTAGTTTATGGTTTGAATGATATATATATTAACTAATAACTCCTCAATAGAGGTATATACATCCCATGGCTCATATGCTGATGCCGTTACAATTTCGCCCCATAAAAACAGACAATGACTGCAAATTGAAGAAAGGGTATTAAATACTTTCACGACATCTGGGTGAAAACTTTTCACAATAAAATAATTTGATTGAGCAACATAGCTTTACAAATGTATCAAATTTTACATGCAATAGTACATATTCGAATGAAGGATGATTAGTATATACTATTTTAAGTTGAAGAAGATATCAAAGACAGAAATCGACTTTTACACACCTAGCAAACTGAACCGAACACAGACACTATTGTTGTGTAGTCCAGCGAATGAAGATTAGTCTGTATGTTTTTTAACTCTTGAAGAGGACGCAGGGTGATCTTTGTTTGCATAATTCATGGAAACTCCTACTTGTCGCACTGGCGAGAAATCTATTATAGGTTTAAAATGCTTTCACCAATAAATCTGTGCGATATTTTCCTCATCGTCAGAGTTGAAAACCCACTGAGGAAGAGATTACTATCAATGAGGCGATAATGCTTTACAATTCAAGACCGGTCAATGACTGACGATAACATTAAATGACCAGCTGAACCTAATACAGACACCCTTGGGTGCATTCTACTGTGTTTACCTTAAAAAGACGCCTTTATAGACTAATGAAGCTTTTTATTGATTGGTCTCGAGAAAACTCTTGATCCCTGCACTTGCAAAAGTAAATAAAAACATTATTTGTAACTGGTTCTGCTGAAGATTAGGTGAACTCATAAGTCAGCATGGGTCGTCATTTCATATGGTACAATTTAACTCGTTCAAGAAGTAGACCCATTCCATAGCCTCTATGCTGATAACGGTATCAGCATAGAGGCAATGGAATGGGTCTACTTCCTCGAACAATTTAAATGGTAACCCAGACCAATTTACAATAACTTTAATTTGAAGATAAGTACCGGGAAATCACATCATTTCATAGCCTTTTGGTAATAACAAAATAAAAATATAGCTTAACCATTTTGTTTTCAATTATACACAAGCAAGCATGTTGTGAGGTTTAGCAGGACGTCAAAGACAAAAAGCGACTTTGAGACAGGTAGTAATTATTATCTGTAATATGTGGAAGAAAACGATAATAACTATCCTGTTCTGCTGAGTGCGAGCTGTTGCAGTTCTCGACCGATGAATAAACAAGCAGGTGAAGGAGAAGTTGTGTCTATTCTTATTTTAATGACTTCGTTTCCATTTTAAAGAAAGTGTAACTACTGAACCTCAGTCTGGATTGTCGTTTGTTTAAGAAAATGCCAATAACTGCTCCCGGTTGTGTTTTATTGGACTGGCGGAATCTCAAAGTGCAAGTCTTTAAGAACTAAATACGACGGCTCTGCGTGACAGTGATCCCGGATTAATGTGCCAATAATTTGCCAAAAATAATATAAACAAATGTCTCTTCCCGATGAAATTATCCTTGCACCATTTCCTAGAAAACCCAGTCACGAGGCCCTGTGTTTGAAATATCTATTGCTATTATATAATATGTCCAATTTCCTTTTGAGTGTGGCTAATTGTATATTCCACTTTCTTAGCAAATTTCTTCCAGAACCTAGACTGATATTCAAAAGAAATTAAATTTTTAAAGGTGCGTTTTTCAATTAGTCTTACTCGTGAATAGGTTATACAAAGGTGTATCTAAAGATATATGGTACACATTATCATTAAGAGCAATACGAGAACGTTTTGCCCACAAGCAAACATATTTACACACTTTCATTCCTCGGCTATAGGCCTTTCAAGTATATTTTTGATAAACATACAAGTGTATTTTTGTTGCGTCTCTGTACGCTGTGCAGGTAATAAGTCTGCACATAGAGATGTTCTGTTAACAGAAGGTTACTTTTATGAATATTTCTTAATTTTAGGGTATCACTGTCTTATTTTAAGAGATTCTAGTTGAAGAATGTTGCAGGTTGCCATCGGTGTTGGAACGAAGTCCTGGAGCCACTGAATGTGACACCAACTTGACATCCAGACCACTCAGTCAACAGGTCCCTACATGAGATGGATGTCATTATTTTCTGGTATCTGTCTGCAAATACTATGAAGAACAATCTGTGCAAGGGAATGTCGCTAATCACATGAGAGCATCGGAACTGAATAGCATAAAAAGTATGCCGAAGAAGTTGTATTCAGCTGAAAATAGAAGCTCTATACGATGTTATTGACTGCGGAAGCGACTACTGTGCCTTTCTAGAAGAAAATTAATTCAACTCTTAGGAGAAGGTCGAAATCAAAGTGATGTTCATGATGCGGCAATAATGTACAATTCTGGACCTGTCTCGGACAGATGAGAAAATTACTGGAACCAATAAACATAAAACAGACACCTGTTGTGTGAATTTGGTTGAGCGTAAGTTAATTTGTCTGATTTTTATCACCGACAAAGAGGTCAAGGGTAGAGACAAACATTTTTAAGTGTTATGTAGTTGTATTGAAGGTGAATAGAAATACACATATGGATAGGGTTCTTTATTATATTGAAATCAGTGCTAAATAAAATTATTGCCATCACACCAGTTGACATGTAACCGTTAACATTAAATTATCAACCTTGTTAGCTGCCCTGTCCGGAAGCTGCCAGACGTTGACATGTAACTGTTAATATTAAATTATCAACCTTGTTAGCTCCCCTGTCAGAAGCTGCCAGACATTGACATGTAACCGATAATACTAAATTATCAACCTTGTTAGCTCCCCTGTCCGGAAGCTGCCAGACGTTGACATGTAACCGTTAACATTAAATTATCAGCCTTGTTAGCTTACCTGTCCGGAAGCTGCCAGACGTTGACATGTAACAGTTAACATTAAATTATCAACCTTGTTAGCTCACCTGTCCGGAAGCTGCCAGACGTTGACATGTAATCGTTAACATTAAATAATCAGCCTTGTTAGCTTCCATGTCCGGAAGCTGCCAGACGTTGACATGTAACAGTTAACATTAAATTATCAACATTGTTAGCTTCCCCTGTCAGGAAGCTGTCAGGCATTGACATGTAACCGTTAACACTAACTTATCAACCTAGTACGCTGCCCTGTCTGGAAGCTGCCAGACATTGACATGTGGACCCAGACCACCATTAATTTGCCATCAACCGCAATGTTAACGTTTGGCCCCACAGCTCCCTCCCAAACTTTGGTTGAGCGAAAACCCCTGGCACATACTTTAATCGGTCCTTTTGGAGTTTTGACTTCAAATCTTGACAGACCATGACC
>JARFOD010035845.1:0-10433 GCA_031763545.1 Mopalia muscosa
CCCCTCTTAGACTCTTCTCTTCAAACTATCTTAACAGTGTGGGCGTCAAGATCCATTCATGGATCTCTTGTATATTCTAACGATTCATCCAACTTGCACAAGTAAGCTATAAGAACATTTCAATCCAGAAAAAAAAATCGCCTGATCACAGTTGCAATACATTTTATGAAGGTTGATCACATAGGCAAATAAATGTCAGTTGCTTTTAAGCCTGTAAACTATTTCACAATCTAGAAAAAAGTCGAAGGCAAGTTATTCGATAGGTCTTAATCATGAGTTGTTAGGAGAGACTCATGAACATTGTCAAGTTATTGGTATTGACAAGTAGAAGGCTACATGTATGTACTAGACCATTCACTTCACTGTCAAAAAAAAAACAAGACGATCACAGGACATAACTAATGGTGCAATAACACAAATTCTGCTCCTCATGAATCCTGCAGAACTACAATGATTCTGTCCCTAAAACTTTGATTTTAAAGAACGATACCGATTGAATATTTGTGAAATAAGTATTTGAAATCATTTTTGTTAGTTAATTCACAAATTGACAGATTATCTTTGATTTACTATTGATAATCAAATTTAGATAACATCTACAGGTTGATATTGACAAACTTAGGTATTCCTTTGATAAAAAAACATGCGTTTTTATTACAAGTGATATCAGACGGCCTCAATTAAGTATATATATTTCTGAGATAAGGTGTTAAATATCTCAGAAAATCTCAAGTTCTACTGACCTGGATTAGAAATAAATGTGTATCAGATTATATTCGTGGATGATGAACAGGATAAAAGCTGATCAGATTGCTTTTAACATGTCTTCTGATTGACAAGATTAAATGTTACTCCTCTGGGTTTGATTTGAATCATTTGTCAAGATGTACTCGTTTGATCAACTGATTGATGGCGTTGTACCAAAAGGCATTTCACGTAAACAACAGTAATGGTCGACAATTTGAAACATCAGCTCAACCAAAAGAAGTAAAACAGTTTGATATACAGTACTGAAATATTAATAATCTTTTATTGTTAAAATTTTAGAAAAAAGGACTACACTTGAAACGTGCTGATCTAAGCCAGAGCACTTGGTTCCTGGTTAATTAAAATATAAATTGCTTCCTATTTTAAACTGCAGCTTTTTTGTTTTGATGGCCTTAGCTTTGTATTACTCCGCCAATACACTCCACTGCCTTCCTATACTTACGGAAGGCAGTGGAGTGTTTTGGCAGAGTAATACAAAGCTATGATGGCCTACACTACTGAGTGATGGAAACTCCTGTACCCAAGCTAGCTATGATGACCTACTCTACTGAGTGGTGGAAACTCCTGTACCCAAGTTAGCTATGATGGCCTACTCTACTGAATGATGGAAACTCTTGTACCCAAGCTAGCTATGATGGCCTACTTTACTGAGTGATGGAAACTCCTGTACCCAAGCTAGCTATGATGGCCTACTCTACTGAGTGATGGAAACTCCTGTACCCAAGCTAGCTATGATGGCCTACTCTACTGAGTGATGGAAACTCATGCACCCAAGCTAAGACTGAATAACACATTATTAGAAGACATTAATCATAGTCTCTTATTGCAGAAATATTCACAATTGTAGAGTCTGAGTCGATAGTTTTGTAATGAGTCCATCAAGACGTTAAATAAATTAAAGTGTTGATATCACTTGTGTGTTTATTTCAACGAAATGACTACCTGTAATCAACGATCTGAACTTGTCTAACCTTCCCATTAGAACGGCTCAAATATGTGATTTGGCAACCCATCCCACTCTATCTGCCCTTCTGTTACCTAACCTGGCCCTTCATCTCAGCTCACTCAAATTTCACATTGTGGGAAGCTGTGGGATGCAAAGCCTTCACGGCACATCTCGTATACCTACACTAACCAGTGCCAATTTCCCTTCTATCAATCAATTAATATACACCGTATTAATTCAAATTAACAAACATAACAGCTCTTGCCCAACGTAACATCCATTATTATTATTTTATATGGCATTGCCAGTATGTACCTCTGTTTGCACAATATAAATTTCACACCGCAAAATATACTAACTAACATAACAATTTCCCTACCACAATAATGCCAGCCAATGATCATTTTAATCTTTTTAATAATGGATAAATAAAATAAACAACTAAAAATAAACGATAAACTTATTTATCCTTGAATTAACAAAAAAATATCAGCTCTTTTAATTTACCATTAATGAATTGGAAATCCCTTCACTGGAAACGTCTGCAATTTAACCAAAACAACAGGAGATTGAGATCTGTTCAGATACTTGTAGATGAGTTTATCTAGAACATGAGGTTAAATTCATCAACACCCCAGTTTCACTGAAATTAATATTTAAAACTTTGTCCAAGTGGTGTCTCTAAGTTTTCTTTTTCTTTAGTTTTCTTACAATTATGTTGAAATTTCTCTCTGCTTAAGATCAGTATGTGTCAAGCCTAATCATTCTGTAGGCAAATTCATTAACTCCACATTAGTTTGTTTGATTGAGGATTAACGCCATACTTAAGGGTGTTTCACTCACAGGACAGTGTGCCAGCTCTCTGGGCGAAAGAACCGCTTTTGACACCACTGGCAACAAACAAAAACAAGATTGAGCAAACACAATACAAATATATCAAAAACAGACTGGCTTCATCTTTTAGAATAAAACTATATGGAATACACAATAGGAACTAATAATAGGGATTTTTTTTCTTAATTATTTGTAATAAATCATAAATTGTTTCCTTGTTTTGTATATATGAGCCATTTGATGCCTTAGCAAGTTTTCCAATCCAGGGACTAAATCTGTCTATTCCCATAACTACCAGATTTCTTCCATTGTTTTGGGGTCACCCACCCACACCTTTGGTTTCCCGCAATATGATCTCGGAGGTACACTGATTTCCGGTAAAATATGAATGACTTTCCTGCCACGCGGTTTCGTGCAGGCTGACCCACTAACTGATTAACCCAGCGAAAACTCGTAAAATATAAACTAATGTAATGAGCAGAATCCTGTGTCCTTTGACAGAACTAATTACTAGCTACCTGTTAATTAATTTGACATACCTGTGTTCCTTACTGATTGGTATTTATCTGGCTTAGTGATGGTCTTCAAAGAAACGGTCACACGAAATCAGTTTTTCCAGTCATCTAACTTAAGAATTTGAATAATGAGTGTTTAGTGTGTAGGACTCTTTCAGGAAGCCCCACCCCCAAGTATACCTCAATTAGTCTATTTGTTCAGTGGCTGAAGATTTTAGGCAGATTCCTGTTTCATCTGCGCTAAAGTTTCTTAAACAGAGAAACTAAAGACAATACAAAGTCCATATGTTGTGGCATCTTTGTCCTGCCTTACCTTTGTTTGTTGCCAGGGATGCCTAGGGAGGTTTCCATCACCCATAGGTTGGCATGCAATGATGGGAGTTAAATAACATTATGCACCTTGCAAGAACCCACATAAACTAAATGAGCATAAAAAATATTATCTTTTGATCCATGGAAAGATTGATGTGTCCAGAAATAATAAGAGACCTGATAAGATGTCCCTAACGTGAGTGCAGATTTGACTACAAGGGCTTAGACAGAGGGGTGTCCTCCTGTCCAAATAGATCAAATGGCTCATTTGGACACTCTGTTTTAAGAAACTTCAGCACACAGGAGATAGGGAAAGTTGGACACCCAGTTACTTAAAAACTGAAGCAAAATGACCATTTTGGGCACCATACTTTTGATTTCTGGCTAAGCCCTTGCTTGGCTACCTTGTGTATTTTGTACAATTTGTATAATTTAGGCTGAATACACAAACATGCCAATTTGTGAAATATTACACTCAAAGTAGATATTTAAACACTCAATTTTGAATGCAGGAATGAATTTGTGCTAGGTAAGTGGAACCGTTGGACATCAGTCCTAACTTTAGAAAATTATTATTTAAAATGCTAATGTATCTTGATGACATATAAAAATTCTGCTAAATGTTTCAGATGGGCAAAAAAGTGTCCAGCAGCAAATAGTTGAGGTCATCATACATGTAATTCTAATGTCCACTTCTTTCTTTACATATTAATTGTAATTTGCAGTGGTTTAGTTATGTGGTTCTTATTTAATTTTAACTCTAAAAGACAAAACTGGACCTAACCCTTAACTAAACCTAACCCTGACACTGAAATTCACGTCATATCTTACATGACTGACCCTATTGCCAATAATTTCTGGCATTTTTTTTATTTATAGAAAGAATGGTGCTTCTTAAAACTTCATTTGTGGTTAGTCACACTGGGTAATGCTTCAGATCGTGTTTGAATTTCACTGATCTGTGCTTAACTTTAAAAAAAAAAAAGTATCATATTTTATACGATATTATTAATTTCGTGGTAATTTGGATATTCCCATGCTTTTGAAGATTTTCTGGTTTTTATTAAAGAAAAGATGTACTGTATTTGATCACTACATGTAAGGCATGATTTGTTAAAGATACAGTTTTAATGTGATCAAACCAAGCAGTACTGGAAGTCAGACAACCCATTCTCCAACCACCAAAGGTGTAAATGAGAGGATGCATTGCTTAAAAGGCACATTTACTTAATTTGATCTGTAAGATGTACAGATCTGTAATTTGGGTTATTGTTGCTTCATTAATTTTATCAGATATTGAGTGCAAAAATATAACCAAGCAGTACTGGGCATATGTCAATGACTTCCCCATCCTCTGTACATCATCTTGCACCTCTGCTACTGCTACTTTGAAAGATTTTTGTGGTTGTTTGTAGTCTTTCCATAAGTCCAACTTACTATTAATTTCAATTTCATGAAACTGACTATCTTGAGCTTGTTCTTAACTTTTACTGTATCTCTGGGATAGATTGTTTGTTTTTTTCATAAATTTTTCATATATATATTTTCTAACATAAATTAAAAAGTTTCTTGCAAGTGAACCTAGAGTTGTAGACATATCCCTCAGCAGTCGGAGTAAATACTGTTTATTTCAGTGAATATTTAACTTATGCACCATGGGCAAAAACTATAGATTCAACATTTACCAACATATGTTTTACAAAATTTGTAAAATGATTCAGAAATTATAGTTTTATATTGGTAATAAAACTACACCAGAATTTGAGAAAAAAAAAACACGTTAGAAAATTACCTTTTTCAGCATAGAAATGAAATTATTATGCTGTTTGAACTTAAAACTGTGTGAAGCCTAACTTCTTCTACCTGTAATTAGTGTTAGGTGAGCCTCAATATTAAACTCACGCTAAAAACATATTAGTGTAAATGACTTCCTCCTTTGATGTTAATTCTAATAGGACTTTATAATTTAATCATGACAATCTGTTATTTATTTTTTGTAACAAAATAATGATACTACTGACATTTTAGTTAACATTTCCTTTCCTCTTTTCCTCATAACTTTTTATTTATTGATTTAAAGATGTATTCAGAGTTTCATGGAAGTTATTTTCTTACAAACCTCAGTATGCAAAATTAAATTCCAATATCGAATAGTTTTTCCATGAATATTAAATCTTTTCTCCCTGAATTTGATTGAGATTTAATCACACCTAAGGTAATTTCACTTACATGAGGGCCTGTTAGCCCTATGGCTGAAGGAAACCACCAGCGACACCACTGGCAAGAAAGACAAAAACCAGCACGTAATACAAATACCTCACAAACATATCACCATTGTGTTGCTCCTTATCTCTGAAAGCACCAGGGCAAAAGGACAGAATATTTTATTTTTCGGGCAGCTAGTTCGCCAGGAGTTGGTGGGGCGGGCATATTTTATTCAAACCTATTCACGTGCGTGGTCTGGGTCAATGATGTACGTGTTAAAAAGACGGATCACAACAATGTAGAAAGGTGATCTATCATCAAAAAAATAAATAAAATAGTTTAAATTGAATACTACTTGTAAACTGCAGGAGAGTTTACTATGAATTTCTTTTAAATATTGTAATCTCAGTAATACACCTGGTGATTTTACTTTCAATAATCACCAATGAACATGTAAACATTGAATTATTATTGAGGACAAACTGTTATATCACGTACTGTTAACACTCATGTGTTTTAATTAAAGTGAATCAAATGTGGTATATATTAGTGTATAGCACATAAAAAATAAATCATTATTTCTGTAATGACCATTAATTGATCCTCAATATAATAAATTTTAGTGTAACTACAATATATTTTGAAATGATATTAATATTTATTGGTAACACATGTAGACGTGTGGAGCATGTTGATGAAACCTGTGCATCCCAGGTACAATATTGAGTCATTTTACAAACTATTCTTTGAACCTATTAAATAACACGTCTTAATCCAATTTACCCCCCTTTAATTTGTCATTGAACACAGTGAAAATCAGCGGGTTTGAAATCTGGTATTTCTGTTGGTATTTAAATGAATCAATACACGGTAATTTCTCGAGTTCGTCATTGTCTGTCTAACATAGTTCTGGTCACAGATGTTATTAAATGTGAACACAGAATTCTATCCAGGAAAATCTCAAATAGTCCTGTTCATTCAGCTCTTGTCAAACTGTCTACAGAATTTTATGGTAAGAGTTTTCATTTTCTTGTCTCTAAAAAAAAACATAAATTGTTCTTCTGTCTCTTAAATGCTGTTAGTTTTCTGTTGAAATAAAATTACAGTCTGAACCATTTGACTTTCAAATGTTAGGTAAAATCGTCAGTTTGCCAGTCAAACACAAACTCATTTCAAAACATAATAATATAAGTATTGCACCATATCAAGAGTGGCAGTGGTAGAGAATGAAAAATAATCCTTTTTCACCCTTGCCTAAATTGCTGACAAAATCAGTTCTAACAAATCATTGGATTATATATATCAAGAAGAGAATAATTCAATCAGAAAGCCATATTAAAATCACTTGTGCCGAAAGAATTAAATGGGATAAAAAGTCAAATGTACTTCATCTCAGTTGCCATATGATCGTCACCGTGCTGTTTTTAAAATAAGGTATAAAGCATTGTCCACCTTGTGTAGAGATTTGACACTTTTCATACGTTTTGTGAGAATAGGGGTTTGTGACAGGCAGATTTCCAATCCTGGCTAGGACACTGTCTGGGGTATATAGATATAAATACATGTATATAGCTCTATTCTTGCTGCTTTCTTCTAGTATTCTACCATAAAATGGTACTGAAAAAAACAAAGTGAATAAAGTGTAATTTAATCCACCATTTAACAAAATTTTATGTTTTAGTCAACATATTTCAAGCGCATGTATGGCCAACTGCTAAATTGTTTTTTTGTTTTTTTCTAAAGCATGATATTGTTTTTGCCTCTGGGCGTACTGAGTCATGCTGTCAGCTGATACTGATATAAGGCCGAACCAACCTGCATATTCTATCAGAATCTGTCTTCAAACGTTCATCCCACACAATATTGACTTGCAAAAATGTATCATTAAAGAGAATTGCTAAAATTGTACTCAAACCCCTAGGCCTACGCTTAAAACAGGAATCATTGTTCATGTTTAATCTTTAAAAGGTACTTAGATATGCAAACTTTTAAATCGAACTATCCCTTGATTGGATGTAACAATAACATGAATGTCTGACAAAGACAAATACTAATTTTTCCGTGTTTATATAGAAGAGCTGTAATATTTTTTAAATGAACACTATGTTTTTTTATGTGAGTGGTCACAGCACAGCTTGGGTTCATTCATGTTGTAAGTTCAATGACTGTTAAACGTCAACATATATTCTCTTGTTTGTTTGCTTTGGTCTTTACACGTACTTAAAATAAAATCAACCAGACAACTCATCTAATTAATGAAGCCATTGATTAATTGGTGTTTTATGTGGTGCTTAAGGGTATTTCACTGATATGACGACGGTGTATTCCAACAATAATTGATATTAGCACAACCAATATGTGAAGCATTCAAAAAAGCTGGAAAGTTAATTTTCCTCCAGTTCTTCTCTGCGAACAAACTGCCCGTAGCCAGAGCGTGGCATCCAGTAGAAGCAAACGAAATAGAAGACAATAAAAAGATGAAGGCAACAACAGAGTAGGTTTTTAATCCTCTATAAGGGGACATCATCTAATCCAGTTGTTCAAAACGCAATTAAATTTAATCCTCTATTAGAAGATGTTAATCCATGTTAAAGTCTATCTCTAATCCTCTGTAAGGGATTAGGTTCTGTATGCTCCTTAACTTTAAAAACACTAGGGACCAGTTGTTCAAAAGAGTAGGGTCCAGTTGTTAAAAACGCTATTAAATTTAATCGTCTATTAGAAGATGTTAATCCATGTTAAAGTCTATCTCTAATTCTTTATAAGGGATTTTTTCCTTTTTTTCTATTTTAACATAAATAAATTAATATTTATTTCATAAAGATATAGAAATATATACAAAGTAATTAATGTGTGATTATACAAACTGCAGGAGTTGTCTCATGGATATTAACGTCTTACTAAAGTTTATTTCACTTACATGTACACAAAACTTGTGTTGGCCATGATTGGTGGAAACCAGGGTAGATCATACTGGCTTTTTTGATTGTTTATAAAATAAAATTTTACACTGCAGACCAGTTTATAAAAAAAAAAACCCCATATATTTTAAAGAAGCATGGTCATGCCACAATAACTATTTGTTGTCCTTGTTTTGTTTTTTTTTGCTTACCAATTACAGATTCAAATAAGTTATTCAGGTCCTTAAGTTTTAAGAAAACAGCAGTTAAAATGTTTTCTTGTAACTTTAAATCAGATCCTATAAACAGGAATCAGCATGAGATTTTGGAGGTTTTGACCTGAGGGACGAACATAGTGTGAAAATAATGCGGATTTATTCATGCAGCAAAACGGTATTGCCTCTCTAGTTTGAATTCAAATTTCGGCCATCTTTCCGTTTACTCGTACAAGCCCAATACACATTAACTTTTTTCATTGAGATGGTATTGATTAAATTTATGTACAAATTTAATTCAACAAAAAAAAGGAGCAATCTGAATAAAAACTGTTTTATGGGCGATGACATCTCTGAGAGTCCTCTGATCAGTGATTATAGGTTGCAAGGCAGCCAATGTATGGCAGCATTGTATGACCTGGATAGATAGATAGCATATCGCAATAAAACTCTTGGATAGTGAAAATGGAGTGACTGTGCCTCTTTACAATCTGTCATAGTTTCCTGTTGTTTAATAGCCCAATAAGTATGATTTCCTTTTCACAGTGGGTGCCAGTTCATGCGTTTTTACTTTGACTGTGAAATGTTTGTCGATAATAAATATTTAATAAAACTAATAAAGCTATCTTCATTTGGAAAGCCCATTGTGTAATGAAGGGTTAAATGTGTAGATTGTTTAATCAGAGGCCTTCTTGGCAGCATCATGTGCCGGCTAATAGATTTCTAATAATTTAAGTCAATTCTGGTGAAAAAATCTGTCAAATAAATGCATGGCTGCTTCTGCTGCATCTGCTGCATTAAATTCAGACAAAGACTTCACTAGTTTTTACGTGAAAAAAGCCAGTGTTTACATAGGGTCAAGTGCCCATTATCCTGGCAAGGTTAGGATGACCTGTCCAATTAACTCAGTTCACATCCAAACAGTTTAATATGGAAATTACCTTCAACTAACACACGCTTGTCCCACCTGGCAATTATTAAAAAAGACAGGAAAGACAATGTCTGACATCTTCTATTGATTCTGATTGGCTGAAACAACTGCTCCCCTTTACATCACCATGGTAATGACAGACTGACATTTTCAGATTTCCTTTTTCCCTTTCTGTTGTTTTTGTTTAATCATTAATTTACTTGGCTATGTTCAATGATGGAATAATTGCAATAAAACAACTGTCTATTTAAAAAAAAACACCATTTATTACGTCTATAGAAATAATTACATTTAAACTGTCAGATGTAGCCAGATACTACAGCACACCTAATGAGTAGGCAGTGCAATGGTATATAGACAAATCGATAGATAATACAGGCTTAGTGCATCAGTCCTAACGCACATTTCTGCGAAACATCATAAAATAAGATGCGAAAAAAACAACACAGGTAAAACGTATGCTTTAAATTCACATCTTCAGAATTCAATTAATGTGTCACTAATTTTTTTATTTATTTGAATAATGTTTAAACTTATGTTTTAAGCCATCATAAACTCACACCTGCTCCCATATGCCTATCTCCAAACTCCTATTTTTTTAAATTACATATTATTTGGTTTTTGTTAGTAGTTGAAAAGTCTTTGTTCTAGCAGTTAATTCGATTGTTTGTTTGTTTGATTGGTGTTTAACGTCGTACTGAAGGGTATTTCACTTATATGACAATGGACCCAAATACAGAACATCACAAACAAATCTGCTTCCCGTTACCCTTTAGCTCTGAGAACACCAGGGCAACAGAAAGCAAC
>JARFOD010035856.1:0-10432 GCA_031763545.1 Mopalia muscosa
CGTGTGGATGACATCTGCAAATCTAAGCATGAATCAATACTCTCTTGATTGTTGACGTAAAATAAAATCCGAAGAACCACTTACAACCTGTTCGCTTTTGTTTGCGAGATTGGTGTGTATCGCTGTACTTAAAGTTATGACGGCATGCCAGTCCAAAGGGTAAAAGGAAGCCACCTACGCCTCTCTACCAACAACCGCAGACATTCCAGAACATTCACAACATGAATCTCCTTTCTAATCTTCTGCCAATGAATCCCTGAATACTACAAAATATTTGTTACAAAAAAAATAAAATAAAATAATAAAAACACACGAGAATCATTAAACTTCTAACATAGTTGTCATTTAATTTCTCTTTACATTTTATCAAGTATTGCAAAAAAAAAAACTATACTCACTTTGTTAATTATGCAAATGTAATTTAAACAAAAAAAGTGCTTTGGTTTTATAGCTCGTAAAAATGAACCTAGTATATTTACCGTTTGTTAAAAGCAGGCAATGTCTCATGGTGAAGATCGACGTTGTCTGGAGATAGTCACTCTTCGTCCTAAGTGTCCATCTATTCAGCGAGAGCTCGGTTTGATCTGTTGTGTGAAGTGGTTTTAATGGCCTGAACTTTTCAGATTCTCTTGATGTTTAGTGATTTAAACGGTGGTGTTATTAATTAACAAAAATATATAGCTCAATTAGCGTCTATTACAGAGTCTGACCTGTCTACCTTATACGGGATAACTCTTTCAGAATAAGGGACATGTGAAACCCTTGCCTAATTGATAAAAAACCGAACTTTCTCAATGAAGGGAAACTAGGCAATTAAAATATTCCTATGTGCATTCATAGATTTTGATTTTGATGATATTTTATTATTTGCCAATGCTGATATGATTATCATTGTGTACTGAATCAAATACTTCTATATTGAATGTTATGGACATTCTCACCTAACCTTAAACATCGACATGTATGTCGCTATAACGCCTTAGGCAAATATTCTGAAATTATTTATTTTGCAACGCCACACGGAGAGTACAGAAACTTACAAACAGCATGTTGTATTTTGCAGTATCGCAAATATATTCTGACCACAACCGATGCTAATTGCGATACCATGGAATGAATAGCAATTCCCAAGCACAGCAGTCATTTATTTTAAGTGAATGTCGAGAGTATGCGTTGGAAAGAACACGATTTAGAACCAAATATTTTGCAATATTTAGTTATTCTGATATTGTTTTTGCTTATACTGTGTCTAAAGCTGCACTGTGGCTTATTTGACAGAATCGTTGTTGCCAACTAGCATTTTAGGACCGATAATTCTTTTATTCGATCTAATATTTACGGGATCCTTTACCAGGACATGTCCGTCATGTAAGACGCAATACGATATTTTAGTTTTTTGGATAGGGCTAATACTAGCCCTAGTCTAAAACGTAACATTTATATTGACCCTAACCATAACCCAACACTGGACACTAAAGATGAGGTCATATCTTACATAACATACTTTCTATTAAAACTTAGTTTTAGAGCACGCGGGTAATATCCCAAGGAGCTTAAATATTTGGTGGCATCATTCGCGTCTTGTAAGCCAAAAATGTCTGTACGTTTAAATGCCCCAGAGTAAATCTCTTCTGATGCCTGTCCCATTGCATGTAACAGCTGTTTTCGTTATACTGACGTCCCATGTGTGTGTACTGTGTACAGTCCACTGTAAATTTCATGTATCGCTTGTATATAATATTGTTCTAACCATCGTGACGAAGGTAGTAGTTTTGATGAACAGAGAGCTGGTTAAATTGTGTATATTGTTCTAACCATCATGAAGAAATATGTAGTTTTGGTGAACAGGGAGATGGTTAAATTGTGCATATTGTTCTAACCATCATAACGAAGGATGTTATTTGATGAACATGGTACCAATTTTACCAATAAGATGCTTAAATTGTGCATATTGTTCTAACCATCATGACGAAAGATGTTGTTTTGATGAACATGGTACCAATTTAACCAAAAAGAGGGTTAAATGGTGCATATTATTTTAACCATCACAACGAAGGATGTAGTTTTGGTGAACATGTAGATAGCTGAAATTGTGCATATTGTTCCAACATAAGGAAGGATGTAGTTTTGGTGAACAGGGAGATGAATGGAATTGTGCATATTGTTCCAACATAACGAAGAATGTAGGTTTGGTGAACAGGAGTTAGTTGAATCTGTGCATATTTTTTAACCATTATAGCGAAGGGTGTAGTTTGGCGGACTGGGAAATGTGTGTAATTTGGTACATGTTTTAATAATTGATGAGATTTGATGGCACAGCGTAATGATACATGGAAATTTATTACCATGCCAATCAGCTCAGATGTGGCTGGGAAACGAGACAAATCCAAATAACAAGGATATGTATATATAGATGTATATATCAATAACAATCTATAACCATATAATTACTTCTACTGAAAGTATGCAATGTGTCTGACGGATCGTAAAGTTGAGATGAGATTGGGAGGTTTCGGTGTTCAGTTAAAAATGTGTTCTTGAGTAGACGATACGGTTATCAAGCGTTAACGACGAAGGTGTGCTTGAATCGACAGATCATAGATTTCCTTCCATGGAATTCTGGAAACTCGTAAACTATCCCCTAGATCCAATTTGTTTGGCTCTCTTATGAGACACAACTATTAGTAATATCAAATCCATTTCTTTGCACCGTTAAAGCACCTCGCTTCCACAGAATAGTGAAACTCACTTTGGCTCGACTTTAATCCCCAAAGCAATAAAAAGCATTTCAACATTGTTGCTATGTAAATAGTTTTGTTACAACATACGGCTCACACAAATTTGAAAACTATTTTACGCCTAACATGAAAGGTTGGTCTTCATATATATATTTATATATATATATATATCCGCATTTTCTTTTGAGTTGTATTACTCCAATAAACAAATCTTATTCACACATCCCCTGACGTAACTAGGAGAGTTCAATTGAGACGGAATTAAATTATTATGTGGTATTGTAACGTCTGGGGATATCGCTGAGTTGCAGACAGACATATTACCCTGAGAAATATCCAGATAGATATTGTTGTGCAATATGGACATGTATGTAAAATATGGGTTTTATATACATTCCGATGATTACAGTCGGTTTCAATTTGTAACAAGTTTTTTTTTGTTTGAAACAAAAAGTCAACCATATATCTTTCAGAAAGCAGATACTTGAAAACTAAACATAGTAAAGTTTTTAGACCTGAGTAACCTCATAAACACTGTAAATTAGACAGCAAAACAAGATAGGAAACAACTCAGTTATATATGGTCGTTTAAGTCTTGTTAAAGCATCAAAGCAGTATCTGGAAATTAATACAGCGTTTGTGTGGTACCCTAATCTATATCGAGAGACATACAACCAAACAAATCAACGATCGGCTGCTTTAAAGACGAAAGGATTGTTTCTGCCCTGAGACATCTGAAGACAGCTAAAGGCAGATGCTATCCAAGTAGATGATGTATTAGACCTGAGAATAGCGCATCTGAAAGCAAAAGCTAAGGATATTGTAAAAAAAAAAAAAAATGAAAAAATAATGACTTCACGTAAATCTAATATGATGCAATCGGTGTAAATATCAGAAAGATTCAGATTAAGGTACACCTTACACTGGAACACATTGTCACTGCTTACTCAAATGACCTCCAAATATTCACTGATGCTTCCAAATGTGGGGAGACGGGTAGAACTGGGGCTGCATTTTGTATTCCACAAATCAAATACTGTAAGAAGTTTAGATTGTCTGACCATTTATCCGTGTCCACTGTGGAACTCACTGCAATACTATTGTCCTTGTGGTTTATGTTAGATTATAAACCAAAGCGTGTTGTTATTTTCTCAGAATCCTTGTCTGCTCTTCAAAATTCATCTTTGTTCCCTGTGCATAAATGTTCGCCGATTGTGTATGACATTTTACATCTCTGTAATGTTCGAATAGATTCCCAGTCATGTGGGTATAAGAGGTAACGAGTGGGCAGATACCCAGGCAAAACAGGCTCTATCATTTACAAAAACCTCAATTAACCTAGAATTGTCCGTCTCTGAATTGGTCAACTGTGTTCGGTCTTATTTTGTAAAGCTATGGCAAAGAAACTGGGCTATATCAGAAAAAGGCCGCTTTTACATTAATTGTAACCCGTCAGTACATGTAACCTAGCCTGTGTTGGGGTCTCGCCGTTTATTAGCGAACACTGAACAGTTTTTAATTTTCAAAAATAATTTAAAAAATTGATTTATTTGCAATGGACTCCATTTATTTTGGGGTTTGGTTTATTGATAATTAAAATATTTTTCTATAAAGTACTTATCAGAAATCTAGCTCAAATATAAAAAAAAGAGTTGATGAATAGAAAGCCTACTCTAGAGTGAGCGAGATTTTTCTCTTTGAAATATTTTTTAAATATAAATATAGAAACAGAGGAGACAGACAACATTTTCGTTCTCCTCATGTATAGATACATACCTTAGTAAATAACCGTCGCAGAATGAAACTAATGGAAAGAAAATGCCTGGGTATGATTGTGTGCCTGATGTGTGTGATACTTTGTGGGTTTGTTCTTAGCTTCACTGTCTATGATTTGCCTCTTAAGAAAACGTTCAATTTCAGTCAAACCCAAGGTAAGATATCTCCAACTCAATACAGCTAGTCATTAAAATTTCTTATGTTCTTAATGATAACATTATCACTCCCTAAAAAATCCAAAGGCCTATAAGATAAGATAAGATAAGATAATCTTTATGTTCAAACTCGATAAAAATCCAATAGGTACAATGGCCTCTTTTCGTGGAGGTCGTGTTAAAATAAAACTGTTTCGACTCCAGTCTGGTCACATTCCTGTGAATACCTACCTTTACGGATTCAAATTACATCCAACAGGTTTGTGCGATGTATGTCATGTTGATGACAGTGTCTCTAATTTTATTTTATGATTCACTGTCAGATGTTTAAAGTGAGCTGAGAAAAGTTAATATAGTCAAGGTGGCATTGGAGACTATTCTTAATTAAAAAAAAAAACCCAGAAACAAGGTGTTTCAGACCGTAGCAAATTTTGTATTAAGATGCCACCGATTCAACTGTTGTTGCTGTAAAAAAATATGTCTTAACTTAATGTTACGCCAACTTGACTGTCCATAGGGTTAATTTTATTTCTATTATACCAGTAGTCTACATATAAATTGTCTATTTCTTTGAAATATTACATGGCCATTGACCTTCTCTCGAAATGTCTTTAGGTTACCCGAAAGCAACTCGAGATTAACAAGTATATAGAAACTTGTCTCTGGAAGTTTATCTAGAACCTGAACGAAGTCATGGGTTGTAATTAATGGACGCCCCATGTGTCAGTGTGTTAATTTGTTAGAAATAGATTTTAAATTAATGAAGAGAAAAAAATTGTTTTGCTCTACCTTTGGGTCACGGGGTCAACACTCTTTCCGCTAGTCTATAGCTATACAGAGGTTCGCGACAGAAAGAGCCCCGAATTTCTCTGTACAAAAATCACGGATACACGGATACACGGAGACGTTAATCTAGCATCTTTTTAATCTAACATATATAAACATATAAGCTCTTCCCTTCTTGGGGCCATTTTAAAATTGACGACGATACCGGCATGTCTATCTAAAATTCATGCTCTACCTGTAAAATAATACAGAGAATGGCACATCACATAAAGTGGAATTATTCCTACATTACGGTATTTTTATTGTTTGGCTTGAACGTAAATCATACTTTTCAATATAGGCCTTATGTATAATGGTATTGGCGAGGATATCTCAACCAGCTTTATCTTAGCTGTATTTGCATTTAAAATTACATTAAAATACAAGTAAGAATTAGTGCGCATTTACCCTGACTTAAACCTTCTCGTTTTCTTCATTTGACATCTTAACTTGGGTTAGACCGAGCCATAAAACGACCACACGACGTACATGTTCATATCAAAATCGATCATTTTTCAGCAGTTCCATACTAGCTTAAAATGTCTTCCCGCGGTTATTAGGTCTACTGATTTATCTGTATTTGTTATTCAGAGGAATGCCTTATTTCTAAAGTTTTGTTACAGCTGCACGTCGTATCTCTAATGACTGTATAGATACGTATTCGCTTCTCAGTAGAACATAGTGTACATCTTGCGTCTAGTGGCTATAAAAGCCCGATTAGGTTCAATGCTGATATTCCGATTACACTCCTCCCCCACCCCCCCCTCTCCCCTGATGTGCAATCAGTCACCATAATCGTGCCAGCAAATCCGTGGTAGTTTTAGGCCTACTTCCTCACTCCTGAAAATATATGGTACTAAACCGCGCCTCAGTTTTACGCATCAGCCATTTTGTTCCTTTGCGTGACTGGTGCCCGATTTTTTTGTTTTCCGTTGGTGTTTCGGAAACCAGCTTACCTGACCAATTTTGACGAGCTGTTACACTGAATATTTGATATCTATCGCTAATCAAAAAGCAAATATTTTGCATAGGGTCGATAACACTACCCATCCATTGACAGGAAGGTGTATGCTGGGACAGAAAAACAAAACAGAGGTAAGCTTCCATCCCAGTTTATCAATACAAATATAAATGTTAAACTTCTTTTAAAACATGTTTTGCAGCAGTAACAGTTGTAAAAATAACACTATAATAATACTGGTAGATTCCTGGGAGAGCTGTTTATGCCAGCAGCTGTATCATCAAAGTACATATAATACTCCAATATACAGATAAGAATATTTGTAAATGTCCAGTATAAACTTATTGCCTTATTATCATCAAAGTACATATAATACTAGAATATACAAATAAGAATATTTGTTAATGTCCAGTATAAACTTATTGCTGCGGCTGTGGGCTACTGGTTAGCGTGTCCGCCTATAAATCCTCCTCCGATGTACCGTTAACGAGTTCGAGTCCGCCTGTCGACCATCAATTATATATGAGTGAGTAACAAGATGTGGCTCCGGCAATCGCGGGGGGTGGTTTAAACGAAATTTCCTCCCGGTTTTCTATCATGTTTTAGCAAGAAACAATGTGAAATGGGTAGTCCGTCGTCATATAAGTGAAATCCCCTTCTTAACGACATAAAATCACAATTAAAAAAAAAGACAACAAAACCAAGATTGGTAATATTTAACTGGTTTGCGAATAACGATCCCGAAAATACATAAACGGTAGATGTTACGGGCTATATTAATCATTAATCATTTCTGAAACAACATCGCAGCCGATACAATAAGCGAGCTGTTCTCTCAGCCCGTTCAGATCGGGTCAACGTTTGGCGCGATAACTGCTGACGGAAGCGTATAATTCTTAAATATTTTATGTGTCGGTCTAACCCAAAAGTGTTCAAGGTAGAAAATGAAAGGTTTTAAGTCAGGGTAAGGCCATGTAATGTTTATATATTGGAAGATAAAGTGCCGAACCATGATAGCGTTCTGCTATATCTATGGTGGTTAGGAAGCTTCATGTAGCATAGCTAGATTTATCCCAACGTTGCAGTCTGTATTAAAGGTTAGATGACAATCGGCGGTTACATAATGAGGAAGCTTCTCTCCAACCACCTGCAGTAGACCGTGGAAAATGGACTGTAATGTTAATTGTCAGTCACCTATTATAATTGATCGATGTAACAGCGGCAGTATACATAATAGAAGCATATTGGCCAAGTGCGATAGCTATAAGCCTGCACTGTAACACATTATATTAAACCATGTACAATGGGAACTGATCATAATAGCGTAAGGTGACTACTCCAAAGAAGGACGAAAAATTCATATTGACTCAATATTTCGGTTTATTATCAAATCATCATCAGGAGTGATCAAACCTACGAAAAGCTTACTGTATCATTAATTAGTAAAGAATAATGTGGAATTGCAATATATAGTATTTTGTAATCCCAGGAATAATCAAATAGCAGTACATTATTTTTAATTCCGTTACGGGAGAGGAAAATAGCAGTACATTATTTTTAATTCCGTTACGGGAGAGGAAAATAGCAGTACATTATTTTTAATTCCGTTACAAGACAGGAGCGATACAAAAATTTCGCCCCAGGTGTGTGAGGTGTGTGAGACAACTGTGGTTTTATACAGGTAACCTGGCAGGTATTATAGTCCCAGGTGAAAATGTGTAGGAGCTTTTTAAATGTGTCAAAAAGTGGTTAAAATGCCCCGATTCAATCCTTTACCTACGCTCCAATATGCAGCGGTTTTACAAATATTTACTATGGACTGTCGATTTTAACGGTTAAATGACGGGTTATATAACCCGCTGTATGTTATGAGCGTATCCTTTACCGAGTATTTTGGACATTGGCATCAAGCGTTCTTTTTCATTGTTGGATGGAGCTATACCCACTGCACCGCCACGACTAGGGAAGAAAATTGTGAAAATTCTAACAATATCGCCGGAAAATGATATCAGCTGAAATTTATTAGTTTCGGTACACTTAAAAAAAAATAAATAAATAGCCGGAGAATTAGGGGGCTTGTTTGCACCCAATACTGTGGTCGAATCTGAAAGACGTTTACATTTGTCCATTTCTTTCAGTTCAACCGATATTCGCAGAAAAAGGCCCCCTTCCTCAAAACGACCTATAGACCTATTTTCCATGCCGATTATATTGCTGAAAAATGCCTATCTCGAATCTAGAATCGGACTTCGTCCCCGTTTGTCGAAGAATCCGATGACGATGATGAGTATAGTTTAATAATAATCCGATCAGTAGTTTAATGTTATATTAGCCACTGATCTTTATTAAGGCAAATGGGCGGGGTGTGGCTTTGGCTCAGTGTTTAGCGAGTTGGACTACTGATCTTCCTTGGATATAGCGCTTTCAGGATCGAGTATGCCCGTGGTGACCGCAACTTTATGTGGGAGTCACACATAGTGACGCGTCGACAATCGCGGGGGAGGTTTTTGCGAGGTTTCCGTTTGGTTTGTAAAGGAAGAGTTCGAAGCGGACAATTCGTCGTCATATATTTAATTCCTATCAAACAAACACACAATGCATAACACAGCATCTAAGGCAAGACAAAGCCTGTATAAAGTCCATCATCTGCTGATTGTTATCTTATAATTATAACCAGAAGTCTATTAACAGACAAACGGGTATAACATATGTACGAATGTAAAATCATTTTACATTTTTTTAACTATACAGTAATCTGGCACAGTTATGAGTGGATTGGTTGTATAGGGCTATTCATTGTGCTATGCTTAAGGGTGTTTCACTTATATAACGGCTGTGTATTCCGATAACAATTGGCATTAGCACTTGACAACCATATAATCTTGCTGCTCTTCAGACAAACAGCCCTTAGCCAATAGGCGAATAATTATACTAAATAAAGTCTAAACAATATTTTAAAAGAAGCGTGTTGAAAGCCCAACCTGGCATCGTTGAAAACGGTGGAAATCCGGGTGGTAAAATCCTAAATTCCTACGCTCAAATTCTTCGCAATTCCGTAACTTTCCGATGAGACTCATTTTGAACGTCCTCGGTTTTCCACCGCTACCTCGCTACTGATTTGATATAACCGAGTTAAAGCCCGCTCCCTAATTCAGAGCGAGGCTAAAAATCAGACTACGCACCGTGCCGTCAAACCGGCATATCCGCGCTCACCAGTGGTTTGATAAAACAGGCGGCTAAAGAGAACCACATGTGTGACATAAAATAAAATTAACTTTAACCTTTCAGTTTCGTAGATAGTAGCATAGAAGCATAGAACTATGACACCACAGGCCAAACATTAGACTCCGAACAAAAAAAAAAAACACCACAAAAATTGGACAACCTATACTCAAAAGGTGTCGGAAATTGCGAATAAATATCTTACTGAATAGTATAGGCGATACGACATGCTGCCTTACGAAACCGTTACAAACAAAGCCTACCAAAAACACCGCAAAAGTTGGGATACCTACACTTATGAGGTGCAAATACATATCTTATTGATAGGTATATACAGTCAATGGAGATACGACGTTCTTTCGTATTAAACCTTTACAAACCTTTCCTAATATTGAATTCATACGGCCTTTTACCTCGCTAAAGATTTCTGTCATGTTCATTGATTACTCACCGAGGGTGGTTCCCAACTCAAAGAAACCCAGGCATATCCCGCCAAATATCATCCCTTAACGTGGATGACATTTCAGATCGATCATTTGCGAGTCGGGTACGGCTAAAAAATGATTGATTTAGTGTGACTATATAGGCGTCAAATGGTCGTTTTATCTAACCCACATGTGTAAAATGGAGAAAAAAAACACGAAATGGTTTAATTCAAGGTATGGCCATACAATTTTTTTTATATTTCTAAAAGCAATCACACTGGCACAGGGATGTAGATCAATTAAAATCGAAAAATCATCTTATGTTCTAGA
>JARFOD010035867.1:0-10431 GCA_031763545.1 Mopalia muscosa
GGAAAAGAAATTCTTTTCCACATGTGTAAAAATAACTCTTTATTTTACATATGTTGAAAAGAATTTCACTTATGTACAAAAGAATTCAACATATGTGAAAAAGAACTCTACATATCTAAATAAGCCTTTATTCAACATGTGGAAATCTTTTGCACTTATGTAAAATAAAAAGGGGAATGGAAATATTTTGTAGATACGTAAAATAAAAGCGCCCACGGCCTCAATTACAGACTTCTCCCTCACACCCTGTATCTATCGGCAATGAGTTTGCCCAAAAAGTAAAATCTGATCGGAAGGACATCCACCCTCTGCATTTCGAAAAGCATCTCTTATTTTCTAGCGAAAAATACACATCTGATTCGGCGGAAAATAAAATGACGTAGGCTACAATAAAAGTACTGAATAAGAATAAACCCTTCGTCTAATATAATAATATGTACTCTTTATTTGTCACCATAATAGGCATTTTTCATATTAAAATGCATGGTTTTGTATTGTTGGCTGTAGGCTAAGGGAGGTTTAGACCAGTGGCAGTCTGCGCTCAATGACCTGTATACAGCTTGTAGGTCATTGTTTGTTTTGTTGTTGTTATAATCTTGGTAACACTGGACCATTTACTTTTAAATTGACTTAGGAGTGTGCCCTGTCGAGGCTAAACTTGCACTTGCAATATATTCCTATCGTCTTTGCATTCGTCTTGAAAGTCTACACAGGACGATATAGGGGCATAAATACAGTTGGATACGGTCCCTTATTGTGGGGAGTAATCATTTCTCAGTTTGTTTGATAAGTGGAACTCTTTTGTACATATTTAAAATAAACGTTTATTTTACATCAGTGAAATTCTTTTCCACATATGAGAAATAGTTAAGTTTTGGTGTTTTATTTTACTTATAGGGAAACGAATTTCGCATATGTTGAAAAGATTTCTACATATGTTGAAAAGAATTCTAGATATGTAAAATAATTTTTTATTTAACTTATGGGAAATTCTTTTCCACATATCTGAAAATCAATTTTGCTTATGTTGAAAAGATTTTAAATTATGTAAAAAAGCATTTCATATAAGTTAAATAAAAATATATTTTACATATCTAGAATCCTTTCAACATATGTAAACATCTTTCTAAAATAAAAGCAAAACTTATTCGACATATGTAGAATAAAGGTAGAAGTGATAAAACGGCTTGCCATATCTGGCATGATTGTACACTAAATCAATTAAACGAAACTGGGCGAACGATATTCTGCTCACGACAATGGATCCCAAAACTCTATCGCTCAGTTCGCCTCTGAACAATGGTCCATTTTCAAGTGAGCGACACATACGCATCTACAAATTGCCAGGACGAGGACGACATTGGTACGAAATAAAAAGTAAGCCAATATTCAGACTAATTTTATACACTAAGTGTCATCTGACACAAATTAAGGGAGAAAATAACTATCTTCCTGTCTACTTTTGGAATACTCAGTAGGCAATGATAATCTCGTGTACTCCTGTTGCTTTATATTGCTTATTTTTCTATGTAACTGGTGAAGTTAAGACAAACCCGTATGTTACGTCATTGGATTTGCACCCAATATTTTCCATAGTGTCTTTGTCCATCTTTTGAAATTAGTTCCGAGATACGGAATTGTAATCTCGTATGATGACGTTCTATCTGCGTTATTTATTTTATAAAAGTATTACAATTACAGACAACTATATAGCATGTTATCTAGTAGCATACAGTTTTTAATCTTCAAATTGAAATATTCACTTACAAACTTGAGACTTTTCATACAAGTCATTTGAGCTGTGACGTAGGCAGGGGAACTCATTTCGGAACAGTCTGTTTTGGATAATGACGAATCTATACCGGAGATACAAGGCGGATGGCTATATCAGAAAATTAAAAATGGCGACAGGCAACTTTAGCGAATGTTCTATAACGAACCTTTCTTCAGATAGCCAATTAAGTGATGGTTATTTATCCAATTACCAATTGTTGTTATGAAAAAAACGAGCAAATGCCTGCCACGAATAGTGGAACGGAAATAGATCGAATGCCAGCAGTCCGCATGGGAATAATCCCCAGGTCGACGATGGTGACACGAAAAATATAACAATTTATTCAGAATAAATACTTTTAATTTTAAGGAGGATAAAATATTTACCACTATATCTAGCTTTCAGTCCTCGCAGTTTTTTAAAGAAATTTGGGCATTATTTAATCTTTCGCCAAATACAACGCTACACAAGCATTCTGTATATATTTATGGCTGACTCAAAAACATTGAACAGCTCGGAGGGAAAATTCTGGAAAATAACAAAATGGTGGTGGGGTTTCTATAAATACCAATCACTTGGTAAATTCCCCTGGTGACGTTAGTCGAGCTTGTCACCCTTAAGAAAAATCTGATGTTCTAAACCCAATTTCTTTTTATTGAAACAAGTTGCAAATAGTTCAGTGAATATTGGACTATGTATGCGTTTATGCTATGTATTAATCATTTGGGAATACCTTGAAGGGTTCTGTCAATTGCGATCAATTGATAGTGACAGAAGTGAGTACAATGACGAAAAATCTAGGAGAGATTGGTGTAGCGTCGTAGTAATCCAGGAAATGCACGTGGTGTGGACATCTGGTGTACTTGCTGCATGTTACCTGTGTGTGCGCGTCTACTATACACCTTTCGTCTTAAACAAGTTCCAAATCGAACGCACCCTAAGATTGACGGCCTAAAAAAAATTGTCAAGTCTAAACTGGAGTCTTCAACAATCCATCTAATTTCATGCAATAAAGATAGCTGATGCCTTTAAAATGTCTTTATATGGTATATGTTCAGTGTGATTGGGCAGTGTGACAGCCTCGCGTTCTCGGGTTGAAAGTCTATGTAAGATTCCCACAGAACAAATACTACTATTCATAGGCAAATCACTACTTGCTATGTTGTCGCATAAAGTACACAGAACCAAAGGGATAACTAAAGTGTTCAGCTCTTGCTGTATACTTGCTCGATTTTCAGAACGAGCAAAATGAGCAAATGTCAACATGGCTTATTTTTGGAAGTGCAATTAGGATAAGATTAAATATAAAATTAGTTGATCGACTAGAATAGTCTTTGAACTAGTAAACGGTGCCTCATTTATTTGAAATTTTTATTAGAACGATTCCAGTGGATTTTTTTGTCTATCCCACCCTGGAAAGTCTTAGAAAATTGAAAATAGACATTTCAGAAAACATTTTTAAAAAACCAAAGACGAAGTTCTACACAAATAGTTCGCACTGTGTTCTTTACTATAGTACACTTTTTAAGTTTCTAACTTAAATAGGTTTCGAGAAATATGTGTTGGAAACTGTAGAGACTGCTTAAAACTGAAGTGCCAGAAATCGGCAATTAAAGTTTTGCGACTTGAATATATGATCACGGGAAAACTAAATTATAGGCTCCAATTTAAATGTCTGTAATTATAATTTTTCATCCACATATAGTTTGAATACCTAAGATTTAATCCAAGCAATACAAAAAGATTTGGTTCATTTGAATTCAAGGGCTTTAGCAAGACCTTTATGAAATATAGATCAGTTAAGTATGTCTGGACACGTCCTTGTGTAAAGTCATCCCTGTATGTCAATTTCCAGACGAAACTGTTACCCCCGATACATCAAACCAGACAGCTGCAAACTGTTTATAATTCTGGGAAACTATAAATCATATCTGACAGGAAAGATTTCCATCGAAAATCTGTAAAAAAAATATGGAAATATGTTCTGTGGAAATGAAGGCTTTTATAGCAGAGTTTGTTTGACTGGTCGGTGTTTGATATCGCACGAAGGGGTGATTGACTTCAGTCTTTTGTAAAAAAAAAACTACTTTAAGAGCTCTGCGGTGACTAGAAAATTCCCCCATGTCGAAAAGCGGTTTCTAATACACAATCGAATCTGAAAATACCATGGACAAATTAATCAGCATGGTGTTCAGGTCTGGACTTTGTTACCACACCCTTGACTTACCCATTAAATAGGGTGTCAGAAAATAGGGTGTCAGATCTTTTAACAAAGACTGCGAGATTAAGATCTGAAAAACTGATGAAGAGATATCGTGAGAAAAATATAACAGACATTTAGAGATGTAGATAAACTATTATTGAGGACAGAGAGCGTGGGCAATATAATACAGACAGCCACAATCTCAGATAGATGATTAATTTGTTGAGAGCGTCAGAAAAAATGTACCGGTACATATAGCCGCATTGCTCAGTTATTATAATTAATATTTAGACTAATCGCTATTATAGATCGGTTGATCAGTCTTCGTGTAACTGTTTCGTTCAATCACGCCTTGGTACAAGGTCCCTGGCTTTGAAATTAGTAAAACAGAAGTCACCTAAATTTGTCAAAAGTCTGATCAAGCTGTTGTGAGCTCAAGTTAGTCGCAATATACACCCGAAGAAATCTTGTCACATGGAATATTAAAATCGGGTTTAAATAGAATCCACCAGGTGAAAGCATGTATAGACAAAAAATACACCAAACAAAATCCTACACGGCATCTTGACATGTGCAATATCTTAACTCTGTCTTGTCAAATGGAACAGTCATACTAAGTTTGATTCGAATTCCACAAAAAGTTTTAAAATTAACATACAGACCCAAAATTTAGAATTTGCCACCAGGTAGCGCCACCTGAAGTCCAGCATATGCCAAAACTAAATCTAAGTGACATCTTGTCACATGGAACAATCATACTTAGTTAGATTTGAATTCCACAAGAAGTTTTCAAGTTAACAACAGAAACCCAATTTAGACTTTGCCACCACGTGGCGCCACTTGTAAATCAACACATGTCAAAGTCAATCCCAAGTGACGTCTTGTCACATTGAACACTAATACTAACTTTGATTTGAATTGCACAAGAAGTTTTCAAATGAATTTACTGAACCGAAATTCAGATTTTGCCACCAGGTGGCGCCACCTGTAGTCTGACATATGCCAAAACTAATCCCAAGCCGTGTCATGTCATATGGAACAATCATATGAAGTTGAATTACACAAGAAGTTTTAATGTAAACATACAGAAACCAAATTTAGACTTTGCCACCAAGTGGCGCCACCTGTATCTCAACGCACGCCAAAATCAATCTTAAGTGATGTCTCGCCACATGGAACACTCATACTTAGTTTGATTCGAATTCCATAAGAAGTTTCAAATTAACATACAGAAACAAAATGAAGACTTTGCCCCAGGTGGCGCCACCTGTAGTCCGACATATGCCAAAACTAATCCCAAGCGACGTCTTGTCACATGGAGCAATCACACTTAGTTTGATTTGAATTCCACAAGAAGTTTTCAAGTTAACATACAGAAACCTAATTTCGACTTTGCCTTAGGTGTCGCCAGCTGTAGGTCGACATACGCCAAAATCAGTCCCAAGCGGCGTCTTATCACATGGAACAAACATACCAAGATTGATTCGAATTCAATAAGCGGTTTTTTAGTTAAGATCTGGAAACCAAAAAGTTTATGGACGGACGGACAGACAGACGGACGGACAACCCCATAACATAATAGGTCCCGTCAAATGACGGGGCGTATAAAAACAACAGAATCTGTCCAGACTGCGTCCCGATTCTCCCAAATGCAATCCGAGGTCAGAGAGTGACCAGACAGTGAACCGACGCTGACGAGATAGTCACGATTTATGAACAAATCCTGAGCAGCTCGGTCGAGCCTGGAAATCCACTCATCTGGAATCCTACATCTGTGGCCAGATCATGTTCGAAATGATCGGGACACTGTCGGAACGCAATCACCGCCTGCTGTGTTGCATTGCAAATAGCTTTGGCTGGAGTGAGTCGCATTGTGTTCCAGTTCTATAACTGTCCGGATCCTGACGTGGACATCATTGCTGGATTTTCGTTTTAATCACGGGACTGCTCCGGAACAGATTCGGCAAAGACGGGTCTCATTCGGCATGATCTGGACTCAGTCCGAATTCAATCATCAAGAAGCGGCAATGAATAATGTCCTATCTGTTCCTTAGGATATCGCCCAGTAACCATGCAGACAACACAGGATATTGCTACGATTTTGATCAGATACAGCAGAATATGTCACGACAAAGTAACGATACAATATTAACTGTTTAATTTTACATAGGTATTTTACAAATCAACTGTCGTCTGGCCAGCTGTTCTTGGCCTGTTTAAAACAAAAACAGGTGAGATAGAAAACCTCATGGATGATCGCCTATAGTTGGTATTATGTGGCTACAACATAGCAGGTGAGATAGAAAACCTCATCGATGATCGCCTATAATTGGCATTATGTGGCTACAACAAAGCAGGTAAGCTAGAAAACCTTATGAACGATCACCTATAATTGGCATTGGCTACAATAAAGCAGGTGAGATACAAAAAAAAAACTCATGGATAATCACCTATAATTGATATTATGTGGCCACAACAAAACAGGTGATGATCACAGGTGATGATCACATATGGATGATCACATATAATTGGCATAATGTGGCTACCGCTAAAAGGTTTAATATAAGAAGTGTTGCATAAGATCATTGCATTTTCAATGGAGAATATATTGATAACCAAATAACGAAAAAACTCGTATTGGTGGAAGAAAGAATGGAAGGTGAATCTAGTTAAAAAGAGCTTAAACAAATTTCGAGAAATTTCTTCAAATAAAGTGACAGATGAATAGAATTTATACACAAGTATTTACGTGGAGAAACTGTGAAGGTGTGTGCATGGGGATAGAGTAACGTTTTGTCTCATTTAATGTCAAGTGTCACCTATTTGAAGGCTGACATTCTACAGCATTATATTGGTCTGCGTTGGTTGGTTGTTGGTTGGCTGGTTAATTTATTTTTTGTTCGGTATTCGATTAATTCTTTCTTTGTTTGATTGGAGTTAATACAGGACTTAAGGTTATTTCACTTACAGGACGGCGTGCCAGAAAAATTGATCATGGAAACCATCCCCGACGCCACTGGCAACAGAAAGAAATGTCACAGGGCATGTTAAGGTGACAGACATGACAATACAAAAACATCACAAACATATCGGCTTACAGCTCCTCTTTCTCTCTAAAAGCACCAGGGTAACAGGTAGCGTCCTGCCCCACCATCCGCTCGATGGTCGACATGCGGGCTCGAACCCGTGGAACAATAAAACGAAGTAGGATTAGTATGCAAACGCGGTTACCATTAGCCACGGTCGCGGGCAGATATTTTTTGTGTTGAACAAACACCTGCAATGTGCTGTACTTCCTAATTGATTGAGTGTTCATCGGACTATTAAACACATCGAGGCTTTACACTGATAGGTAGAATAGATATTGTTCGGGATTTACAAAAGTTTTTGTATGGCTCTAGAAAAACAGATTCGTTTTTTGTTGGGATTGACAAAATAACTATTCTGCACTTAACTTGTAGATGGGTTGTGTGTTTTATCGGGACTAAGAGAAACCTCCACAAATAGGATGCACCAAACACTGATAGTGATGTTTAACATCTGATTGGATGTTTATAGTATAGATTACCTTTCACATTACAACGTCTTTGTCAAAGTAGGTGTAGGAATTTTAAAAGTTTTGCAGCAATAAGCTGTTGCTTGTAGATAGGGCATGTGGGAAATCACAACGAAATTCACACAAGAATTGTCTGTTATAGTTGATGTTGATTTTATTCATTCTCTGTAAACTTCGCTTTTAAAAAGATGGTACATTATTTTGTCTATCATTTAATATCCAATCACCATTTCACACAGAAATTTTATCTCCAAAATGTCATACGTTAATGATTTTCTAGACAGTTTTGGAAGATTCTCTCTCTACAAAGTTCGATGGAAATAACCTTTTTATAAAGATATATCCTGTGGGAAATCAAATCGAGAAGGCTGTTGATCCAGGTTGACATGAAAACATTTCGTTAGCCCACCTGAAAGTGTCATGTGACAGGAGAGTTAAATAAGGGCTTTACTCAGACATTTCTCCAGAGACCCGTTACCTGTTTATGTTCACCCATTTACATGTAAATCGTTATTTATATCACACATGTGACTTCTAAACAGGTGTCGATTAAAAAACTTCAGATAAGGTGTCAAATTATGTGGTGACAATAGAAAGTACATACGCATTTCCTGCCGACATACACAGCTAGTATGCATGTGCCAGTTCCTGCCGACATACACAGCTAGTATGCATGTGGCAGTTCCTGCCGACATACACAGCTAGTATGCATGTGATACCACAGTCTATTGGTCCATTTGGTCAGACGTTTGTACTAAATACTAACCGTATAGATAGCAGAGGGATGAAATTATAATTTCTCACCGCGCACAATATCCAACGTGTGGCGACTTTGTTTACTATAAAGATTGTCAGCGTCCAGAGATTTTGTAAAGGCTTTACTGTGAAGAACAAGTTACAGAATTTAAAGATGTTTACAAAAAAATATAAAAAATAAATTTATCTTGGGGGTAAATGGATATTTTATTAACACAAAATATAAAGGTGTTTGAAGATTATACAAAATATTTTATTGTGAGGATTAGGGAGACGTTATTAACGCAGAATTTAAAGGTGTTTACGCAGAACATACAAAGTAACTTTATTGTGAGGATTATGGAGACGTTATTAACGCAGAATTTAAAGGTGTTTAAGCACAACATACAAAATATTTTATTGTGAAGATTAGGGAGACGTTATTAACACAGAATTTAAAGGTGTTTACGCAGAACATACAAAGTAACTTTATTGTGAGGATTATGGAGACGTTATTAACGCAAAATTTAAAGGTGTTTACAAAGAACATACAAAGTAACTTTATTGTGAGGATTAGGGAGACGTTATTAACGCAGAATTTAAAGGTGTTTACAAAGAACATACAAAGTAACTTTATTGTGAGGATTAGGGAGACGTTATTAACACTGAATTTAAAGGTGTTTACAAAGAAGAACCACATTATAACGTTATTGTGGGGATTAGTGAGATATTATTAACACAAAATATACAGGTGTTTACAAAGAACATATAGAATATGTTTATTGTGGTGATTAAGGAGACGTTATTACCACATATGTCAAAGGTGTTTACAAAGAACATACAAAATAACTATTGTTGGGGTTGGAAATATGTTATAAACACACAATTTAAAGGTGTTTATAAAGAACATGAAAATAACTTTATTGTAGGGAGAGATGTTATTAACACAGATTTAAAGCTGTTTACAAAGAACATACAAAATAACTCTATTGTGGGGATTAGGAAATGTTATTGACACCTATTTAAGAGTGTTTACCAAACACATACAACACAATGTATTGTGGGGGTAAAAGAAAGATTTAATTAGCACATTATTAGCACATTATTTAAAGCTATAAAATAACTTAATTGGGAAGAATAAGGGAAATGTTTAGAAAAAATAATAACACCAATTACATATAAAACACCAGAACTTTTTCATCAAACCTATTACTTAATCCTTAATCATTTTAACAATCTTCCCCAACAAACGATTCTCGAGTTAAAAAAGGGTTACAATGGCAGGCTTTGAGGCAAACAAATCCCAATTAAAGCGTTTCCTTTTGAGTATATGATATACTCCTGTACAATTCTGCCAACATTTTATTATGTTTAGGTGTCTAGACTTTACAGGTCAATATTGAGCTAATGACAGAGTGAAAATTGATCAAATCTTGGTGAGAATATGGAACATATGTTGGATAGGCTATAGACAAGCAATTTGATCATTGTTGCAATAGGAGACCATATTTATCAATCCCTGAGATGCAGAAAGTTCCAAATTTAACGCATCTTAGAATTGATAGGTGTACGAAAACGTTCGTCTTCTGGGAAAAGACACAGAAAGTTATTGAGTAGGCTCAAGATGATATGTCGGGCTCAGCTGACCAACGTTATTAAAAAATTTAGAGCGCTTGCTGTGCTCAGTGAACACGAATCCTGACCAATGTCCCGATAACTATGGCAATACAATCTGACTTTCCTAAGTAGTAATGAAAACATTTAAAAGTCTAAAACTCATTTTGGTATTCTTTAAAACAATTATAATTGAAACATTACAAATGTGTTTATTCTAAACTGTTCATTAGATAAACACTACACAATACAATCTGACAGATCAAACAAAATCTCCTAAACGTATCAAACATATTTTGGTATCCTTTGAAGCAATTGCTATTCAAACATTACCAAAATGTGCATTCTAAACTGTTCATTAAATATTGAATTGAACTATTTTATTGCCATTGAATAAATCAGTAAAATACACTTATAATACAATAAGTACTTATTAATTTCTCATTTTGCGTGGTGTACTCCATGTGTTGGTGCTGGGAGATAAAACTATTGTCTAGGCTATAAATGTGTTCATCTGCTTTTCCTATCCATCAAAATGGCTTGACAGAG
>JARFOD010035878.1:0-10431 GCA_031763545.1 Mopalia muscosa
TCTGTAGGTTACCCATAACACAACTCGAGATTAAGGTTTATTTAGAAACTTGTCTCTGGGAGTAATCTAGAACATAAGATGATTTTTCGATTTTAATTGATCTACAGCCCTGTGCCAGTGTGATTGCTTTTAGAAATATATAGAGTCATACACCCATGTCTTGACCTTGGCTTGCGAAGATGCAGGAGGTGAATAACTGACCCTGTGATGTTGTAACAGCATGCACGAATGTGTATAATACTAATTAACCTATAGATGCTGGATGTTTCACATTTAAACGATGCCGTATCCACATTAGCAAAAACCCACTTCACCAAGAAGTGCGAAGCACAGACATAGGCCTATATCTGAGGTAAACTGGAACTGTAAATACTGATATTACATTGCATTGCAGTCAGTAAAATGTCCTTTTAATCCTAAACTGATTTACCTCCAGGAATTACACGAATTTTAAGACTGCCTTTTGTAAAAGCGCGACACACGTCTTTGTGGTTTTGTGGTTTTAGTGAAGATAGCAATCATATGACTCCCTATTAACACAAAAGATAGCTTACTTGGGGCTTGTTTCACAAAGCCATCTTAGCTTACGTTGAACGTAACTGTCAAGGCAACACTATGTCTTCAGCACTGGTCGTCATAGTTATTGCGTTTAACGTAAGCTAAGATCGCTTTGTGAAACGGGTCCCAGCGCCGGGCGTAAGGGCGTTTGAATCCAATGACGTCAATGTACTGCAGCACTGAAGGGTAAGCTATAACAGCCATAAAATGTGAAGTGTTTTGTTCTGTGGAAAAATGGGCGGATTACAGCGCTCCTTCCATTCTGTAGTTGATCAAATATACGGCAAATTTTTAATAGTAATTAACAAATCCATTGTTATCAGCGCATTATTTTCTAAAACTTATGGATTAACACTGTCGATATCTATCATTGCTAGCGTATGTTCCAAATGTTAACAATTTGATTGTAGTAACGAAGGGTCAAGCATTTTATTCTGGTTGGACCCGTATTCCATGCCTGAACATCCTCGGCCATTTCTATACCGTAAATAACTGTACTTTTACGGCAAGTGTCGAATGATGTTCCGATCAGCCGTATTTTGTGTTGCTATTTGTGCTGCTGCATGATTAGATCAGAGAATTGGCATCTTTTTTATCTTTCCCTTTATGCTAGAACTAGAAAGAATGTAGGGGGTACCCGGATGTAGGGTTTACCCGGAAGTCAGGCGACTTACGTGAAATATCACTGATCATGAATTCCACGAATTTATAATGTATATAGTTTAAGATATTGTCCATTTCATCTGTGTAATAGATAACTATCATATAATTATGTTTGTAACAGATTAAACTATTCTTTTAATCTCTGAATATTTGTATATTCACGTTTAATGTGTCTTTTGTATATACCGGTCAACAAATGAATTTATATATTTTATACCCCATTGTCGCTGTGAAATAATTTCATCCAATAAGCTCTATTCTGACAAAAGAAAAGTTATACTCCGACCGGAAATTATAGATTTGTCAGTATGCGCAATCCATATTCAGGTGACAATATAGAAGTTGACATATGCTGTATGTTTATAAAATCTTCAAGAAAAATATAAAAAAGAGATATCCTTCAAACTTGGCTTACCTGAAGGCACTAAATACAGGAGCAGAAGTCACCTGGTAAGAGTCCAGGAACCTATAAGCGAGTAGCCAAAGGAAGATCAGTAGTCCGACCAGCTTAACTTATTTTCCACATTAACGCCTTTGAATACCTTACACCTGATGGTTTCGAATTAGGAAACAAGATGTCAGGAGAAATGATAGTTGGTTGCTTGTGAAAGTTTTGGACTTTGGAGTGCAGGTAAAGAGCTTGAAAGCTTAAGGTATATCAACAGACGTTTTTCGCGTGGATTCATTTTGAAAAGATTTTACTTGCTGTGTAGTTTGGATAAAAAAAATTTTGGATGAAGCTGTACCGTCAGTGTTACATCCGCTATAATAACCGTATATGGATCTAAGCACTGTACATTACCATTGTTTTTCATTCAGGTCTACACTTTTTAAGAAGTTGGAACAGGGCTACAGTTGAACTTTTAACCCAATGTTACAAGACTTGAATTTCATGCAGAAGTATTGACTGGTAACTGGTTTGTCAATATAAACCCCCAAAAAATAACGAAAAAAAAATACAAAAAATAAAAATTAAAAAAAAATGAAAAACAAGCTTTAACAAAATGTGTAATGATATACACAGCAAATGCTGAAATATATATATATAAGGAAGAGAAAGAAAACTCTGCTTGCCTCAGCTTACATGTACATGTATATTAATTTTTCTCTCTCCATTTATTAAAAATATATAGATCTCACCCAGTAATGTTAGGCCTATAAACCAAAGGTCCAGGGTACGAATCCCAGTGGAGGCAAGCAAATTTGTCTCTTTATTTATTCAATATATAAATATCCGCAAATTTCACAATGATTATTGGCTACATTTATTTTATTTAAAACGACCATGTTCTGACGGGAGACACTACTCAATCGTGATAAAGACATCCATAAGTCAATTCTAGTGGCTTTATTTTGAAAAACGGACAGCACAGTACTACAATATTCATTCATGTTGGGACAAGTATGATATTTTCAGAAAAGCTGGGATGAGGCTGCTGGATGAATATCAATGTCCATTAATGGCAGTCAAAGGCTGTATAGTTCTCATCCCTGGTAAAGGAGCTGGGTTCTACAACATACATTCAATATTTATCATACACAAGTGTATTTCACTCATATGATGACGGTTTATAGAAAACCCTGAGAATAAATCTCTAAAAACCATCTTTCACCTGGTGTTAATCCATCATATACCAGATATACTGGAAATAGCAGTTTGATCATGTGAGTGGTACATGGATTGGTTGATTGATGTTTCTGTCAATAATTGACAGTAGCACAACCATAAAATAAGAAGTGTTTTAATACTGTTGGACAGTTATTCTCCCCCCATAAAAGAGAGTAAAGACAGCACTGTTACTCTACAAGCAAACTGCCCTTAGCCAGAGGAACCTACAGCTCAACAGGCTCACCCTGACCAAAACGCACCACAATTTTTGTAATATATCTATAAATTTGTTATGCAGCTATTTCTGTGTTCAGGTACCACTCACAAGCTCAAGCCTTGACCTCAGGTGAGAATGAGTCACACAACGTAGCTCTGACAATGTCTGAGCGCAAAAATTGGTAGCTCTAGCAATGTCTGAGCACACAAAGTAGCTCTAATAATGTCTGAGCACACAAAGTAGCTCTAACAATGTCTGAGCACACAAAGTAGCTCTAAAAATGTCTGAGCACACAAAAAGAAGCCCTAACAATGTATGTTTGTTTGATTGGTGTTTAACGTCGAACTCAAGGGTATTTCACTTATATGGTGACGGATTGTCCACTTCACACTGTACACAGCCTTATTACAGTGGAAAACCGGGAGGACACCTCATAAAAACCAACCCTGTGATTGCTGGAGCCACAACATGTTACTGGCTCATATACCTGATGGTCGACAGGCGGACAATTTCTGAGTACACAAATTAGCTCTAACAATGTCTGAGCACACAAAGTTTGTTTGATTGGTGTTTAACGTCCTACTCAAAGGTTTTTCACTTATATGATGCCCGATGTCCACTTCACACTGCATCTAGCCATATTACGGTGGAAAACCTCGTAAAAACCACCCCTGCAATTGCCCAAGCCACAACGTGTGGCTCGCTCATATACCGGATGGTCGACAGGTGTACTCGATCCGTGAACGGTACATCAAAGCAGGTTCAGTTTAGTAAGCTAACACGCTACTACTAAGCCACAGCCGCGGGCTATGAGCACAGAAAGTAGCTCTAACAATGACTAAGGTGGTTTTTTGCTAGGTTTCCTATCAGTTTTCCACCATATTAAGGTAGAGAGTAAGGTAGATTAAGTCCAAAATGACATACATGTAAATAAAATATCCTTGAATACAAATTTAAACAGCAATCAAACAAAGAATCAAAAACACAGGATTAAATTTTGCAATTTACATGCTATCCATGCATTATTACAAACTTCTGCTTCATTATAGGTAACGCAACACATGCCACATGTCGGACAGTTCTCCTTAACACCTGTTACCCACCTCATGATGGATACAAAATAATTCTATAATATTATTCAGAAGACAGTTAACGGTCTTTACAATTCGTTTTAATTCAAGAGGTCTTCAAAAGTTTCCTTTTTCTTCTAAACTTACTAATTTAACAGCACGTCCAAGCAAATACTCATATGCCCAGTAGTGTATCTGAAAATCAAAGGATGAGACATTAAGGGCAATGGTGAAATTACAATAAAATAAAACAAATAGAGAAAACAAAAATGATCAATAGAAAAAAAAGCTCACTGGATGACCCTAGCACTGACCCTGTCACCTGCAAAATTTGTACAAGTGACACATTAAGTCAGCAGTTTTTTTTATGGTTTGTTTGTTTGAAAAATAAACATTTGTTCATCACACAAGATGAAATATTCATTGTATTCATCATCAAAAGCCTACACTAAATTTTTTTTTTATGTTATACCAAACTTTGTTGTTTGTTGTTCCACCAAAGCAGACATCAAGTTACCTCCACCTGGAGGCTGCTCCAGAAGGGGGAGACAACTCATAGTTAAAAAAAAGTAGTTCTAGCTACAGTAAAAATATCAAAGTCATATTTTCACAGTAGCGATACCACAAATATCAATCTATCCCTCATAGTTTTCAGTATCTCATCGTTTGGCATTCATGTTTAATAAAAGATTCCATAGATTTATGACATTTTGTGAAAATGGCCCCACATGCTCTTACCAGTGAGCCTTTGGTATGGTACATGTAAATATGACTGGAATCTTAATTAACAAGTGGTATTAAAATGCACAAATTAATTTTTCTTGAGAGACTTACATGAAGTTGTGATGGCAGGGCCAACCCCTGAAATCTCCGCAACGGCCCAAATTCAGAACTTTCAATATTGTGCACCTGACAACAGCAACATGCATGGTTAACATACAAAATATCAAAGGAAAATACAGGTTGGTTTGTTTGTTTGATTGGGGTACTCAACCGTATTTCCGTTTTATGACGCAGTTTGTCCACTTCACACTGTTCCTTGCCATATTACGGTGGAAAACTGAGAAGAAACTTCATAAAAAAATATTAAAAAACCGGCCATAGCCGGGGCCACAACATATGACTCACTCATATAACTGATGGTTGACAGACAGACTCAATCCCATGAATGGTAAATTGGAGTAGGATTAGGAAGCGCACACGCTAGCACAGCCCCAGCCGCAGGCGAAAAATACAGGTAATTAAAATATAACCAACATTAAAAAATAAATACATGTATAGCCTAATTGTTTGTTTATAATAATGTGAGGATGTCAGGAATAGGCCAATAAAATAGGGAGAAAATATATTTAAAATGTGGAATTGAAGGATGCTTTGCTTAGAGCGACTTACAGCAACTATATCAAATCTGCCGATGAGATGTGTGCTGGAAATAAGAGGTCCACGAGATATATCTATATGTTCACCCATCCTATAAACAGTCACAGAGTTACCAGACTTTGAGAGACTAGCAATGTGAGGAATCTGGATCTGTTTAAACCTGGACAAATAAAGAACACAGGAATTAATTTTAACGAACAAGACAAGAATTTCTATTTTGTAATGATTTTTAAATAGAATGAAAAACACTCAACTTTCTTATATAACATGATTTCCCTAAAGACATATTAATCAAAAAGAAAAACTGCTGTATAAAAACAAAAACACCATCACTCACTGTGCCAATTTTTGTTCATGGAATTGGTCATTTCCATTTCTAGTTCCAGAATCAAACCTGAGCTAAGGTAAGAAACTCTTGAAGCCTTCCAGCTTCAATATTTTAAATTTTATTTAACAAATTTTAATCAAATGATGCATATAAGTGAATTTTAATCTGCTTGTTGTTTATCTTGGTGTCAAGAACAGGTTAACAAATGAACAGGCCATAAAATGTCTTCCATAAAATGTCTTCCAGTTCAATGTTAAAATAAAAAAGAGATAACACATGAATTGATGATTTTGGGATCCAGAGTTACTGCGGAAATTTCACAAATTTTTATTCCATCAAAAACATGCTCATGTTTATTTAGTGGTCCTTTTCTTTTCAAGTCTATGATAGTTTCAAATTTCCTTTTTTTCGACTTTTTTACATGCCCTTTTCGATACGATTTTGAAAATTAAGCCTTTAATAATGGTCCAAACTTTTTTATCAGTGACAAACAAAATTCCCTTGAAACAGCCAACAGTAATTTTACCTTAAACAGAAGAGCTCGGCAACAACGTGCTCAAGAGGTGGAATTCATATTGGTTGTGTACTGAGTAAGCACTCAAAAAGTTTTATAACCACTGAATAGGAGCACAAGTCTGGGGAGCATGATCTCAAGAGTTTGAGCACAGACTGTTTTTCATTCATGTTAATCATTACCTGTTATCTTCAAACATCCTCAAGGCTACTGAAGCATCCACTGTAAGACGTTCCATTTTGTAGTCCTGGAAAGCCAACTGTCTTCCTACAGCTCCCATACATCGTAACTCCGACTGAAGTAAAAGGATATGTATAGTTGACATTTAGTATTAGTACATGTAGAACAACAAAACACCATACAAAACTCATTCTGACTCATACTTATGACCTGGATACCTCATTTTCTATGAAGTTACAGTAAAACTATACACATCAGACCTGTGCTATCTTTTACGGCATAATCATAAAATCTGTCCTCAAAATTCTGTGAGATATCCACCCCTGGAAAAAATGTAAAATTTCTCGTGACCACTAATTTTTAGATTAAAAATTTCTCATGTGATTCTAATACAGTGAATACAGTTCAGAAAAAAATCTTCAACATTATGTACTATGGGTTTAACTTTTATGCGATAAATTAAACTTCTTTCAGTTTGACATCGATAATGCAGTGGGTTTTATAAAAAATTAAAATAAAAAACAATTCTAAAAAATAGATTTGTTAAACTTTCAGTATTATTACTTTTTTAAAATTTCTCACCAGACATAGGATTTCACGCGACTGAGGGTCACATGGTTGCATGACTCAGCAAAAGAAGATTAAGAGTTAAAAACGTAGACTCAGATGGGAGAACAACATTTGTTTAATTTCGCCCAGCCATTTTGTGTCAAATAAGAAGAACTCGGAAAGGTTTATCAACATTGATTCCCGCACCTGAACTCGTTGCATCAACACATTGGAGATCAATCGCTGGTGATTAAAAATCACCGAACAATATTAAACATGGTTGATCCGAGTCACTGGTCAGCCAAACGGCTTCGGCAATCATAATTGATGTTGCCGGCCTAAACACATGTAGCGAAATTTTCCACGAATGGTACAATCGCTACGATCGGGCGATTGTATTCGCTTGTGTGATCTCCTGCATAATTATAATCAGTCATAAATCTTTTATATAGTAACTTAGTAAGTTTTGAACTATTGTACTGAAAAAAATAAAAGCCTTGCTTCACACAAGGCTACTATGACATACAAATGCCATGTATTGAAGGGGCAATCTCTGCTTTTCAACTATTTGTCTCAGAAATTCTTAGTGTTTTAGCCTACTTAGGTAGCTTGATTGGCGCACTCTGCACATATTATTTTATCGTAAACAGTACAAGCTGGGTTTAAAAAGAGCTGAAAAGAATAATATTTCCTTTTCTACCGTGAACCAAAGCAATAACATGAGCTTTGCCTTTCCTTTTTTTAAATTTGCTCAAATGTCACGCGACTATCGGTAATTTTCTCTGTAATGACATTCCCATATTGTCTACTTTTTCCCGCCATGGTCTTCATAGACTGACCGTCTGGCTTTGTGATCGGCTGGATGTAGGGAAGGCAAAACATGCTCGAGTGAAGGCGTGGTCCCATAAAATAATAAAGCCTACTTGGCGATGTCAAAGCTGAGTTGTTCTTGTGTGTGTGTGTGGTTTTTTTTTTTTTTGCTTTGTTAAAATTGATCGCCAACGGAGAAAGTGATCGGGAACATAGTTTCCAAGTTTCACACTTTTTCGAGCCGTGCTCCTAAGCCTGCACACGTGTTCACAACCAGTTATGGCAAGGGTGAATACAGTAGGTGTAATTTTGGTCAAGGTTTTTGACCCTTGCCTTGGGACGATGGCATTTGGCGGTAAACAAAGAGAATACCTCTGAAAACCACCCCCTGGATTTCACTGATACAGTTGAGTTATTTGATCTCCAGTTACATCAGTCAAGTTTTATATCATATAATGTTAACATTACAAAATCTTTTGAAGGCATTTTTCACAAATACATTTTATTTATAATATCATATCAGAGAAAGAACAAAATTATTTGAAGTTAAATTCTTAGAAATGTTTGGTATGACCTCTCACTACACCAAATAAATAAGAAAAGAAAATATAATCATATTACGTACTGAGGTGGGAGTCCAGTCAGGCATCTTTATATCTACATCATGAACAAAACTGCCACTATGGACTGAAAGAAAGATTGTGCCAATTATGACCATAAGCTTATATGAGGTTCTTTAACTAATTGAGGTTGAAAGACTATTCTATGCTATGTAATTACTGGCACTGTCCGCACTGATTTATAAAGAAGTACTGCTAGACTTCATGACAAGTAAGTCAACTGAAGGGGTCACATCTAAGTAACGTTTTCAGGGAAATGGGACCTGGTTACATGGTTTGTTTGATTGGGGTTTAACATCGTACTCAATGGTATTTCACTTAAATAACGACGGATCGTCCACTACACATTGCACCTTGCCTTATTACGGTTGGTCACAGGGAGGAAACCTTGTAAACACCACACCCATGATTGCTGGAGCCACAGCGCTTGACTCCCTTATGTATCAGACAGTTGACAGGCGGACTCCACCCAGTGAATGGTACATCGAAGCAGGATTAGTTAGCATACACTCTACCACTAGTGGTACCACCATAGTCATGGGCATTTAACTTATTCAGGTTGACAACAAACCACTATTCTATGCTATGTAATTACTGGATCCAGCCGCACTGATTTATAAGAAGTAGCACTAATCTTTGTGACAAGAAAAACACATATGAAAATCAATGGGAGATGTTACTTACATGTAGGCTTATCTAGCATAATACAAGTAAGTCAAATGAAAGATGAAAGAAGTGAGAGTCACATTTAAGCAACATTTTCCGGGAAATGGGACCAGTTTACATGGACATGGGTCAATGTTAATAGGTTCCACTAAAATCCTGCTTGATCCTTAGATTATGTTTTTAAACCATATTGAAGACTATAAATGTCCAATAGGTGAACACAATATACTTGATATTTAGAAACTTGTGTTGGGAGTTCATCTAGAACATGATTGGATTCACTGATAGTAATTAATTCAATTCCAGTGCCAGTGGAATTCCTTTTTAAGCTGTAAAATGCTTGTTTGTCTGTCACACGGTCTTCTTCTTTGAGAAACAAAGTCACATACATATACATGTATGTCTTGAGCCATGCTGTCGTGCCTCATTGGCCATCGCCATAGCTGAAAAAACTTAGCGGCACAAAATCTTTCTTTTAAACAGGTGATCTGTTTTTTATGGCAGATTTGTCCGAATAATTATTCACAACAAAAGTACTATAATCTGCTAGGAAAAATGTTTTTGTTCAACCTTATACAGGATGCACATACAGCTGACTGAGTGAGACACAATAATGGTTTAGGGCCCGTGCGAGAATGCATGTCTGGGGTAAATGAGCCTTCAATCAGGAAGACCAAACTTTCAGGACAATTGAGCTATTCAATTTGGACTTATGGTGTTTAACGCAAATTTAATTGAAAAGCTTGTCAAAGTAATTAATATGCTCATAATAAGCTGAACAGATAATATCCCTCTCCTCTCATGTTGTGTGATATTTCGATAAAATTTTAGGATAAACAAGCTATTCAATTTGGAGACATGGTGTTAAAAGGAAATTTAATCGAAAAGCTTGTTTAAGTAATTAATATGCATATAATTAGCTGACCAGATTATATCCCTCTCCTCACATGTTGTGTGACATTTACTCAAAATTTTGACAAAATCAGGCTATTCAATTTGGAGTTATGGCGTTTAACGCAAATTTAATTAAAAGCTCGTAAAAATAATTAATATGCATATAATTAGCTGAACAGACAATATCCCTCTCCTCTCATGTTGTGGAACATCTACCCCAAGTTTTTGGAAAATCAGGCTATTCAATTTGGAGTTATAGCGTTTAACGCAAATTTACTTAAAAAACTCGTTTAAACAATTAATATGCAAATAATTAGCTGAACAGACAATATCCCTCTCCTCTCATGTTGTGGAACATTTACCCAAAATTTTA
>JARFOD010035889.1:0-10429 GCA_031763545.1 Mopalia muscosa
GTATAGTTCATCCACACATCAAATTAGAAACAGTATTATTCATCCACACATCAAATTAGAAACAGTATAGTTCATCCACACAGCTTATTAGAAACAGTATAGTTCATCCACACATCAAATTAGAAACAGTATTATTCATCCCCACATCAAATTATAAACAGTATAGTTCATCCACACATCAAATTAGAAACAGTATTATTCATCCACACATCAAATTAGAAACAGTATAGTTCATCCCCACATCAAATTAGAAACAGTATGGTTCTTCCACACAGCTTATTAGAAATGGTATAGTTCATCCACACATCAAATTAGAAACAGTATAGTCCATCCACAGATAAAATTAGAAACAATATTGTTCATCCCACATCAAATTAGTAACACTTATAACAGGCAAAGTTGTGTGAAATGGTCAAATTGGATTACTTTCCGACTAGACGATGAATCTAATTTCTGTGTTTGTGGTTCATGCATCCCACTAGATGAACTTCTAGATGGTTAGATCCTTTAGATTAGGGGTTAAATGAAAGACAAAACAATATGTTGTATTTTTTATCCACCACTACTATAGTAGGGGGCGGGGGGGGGGCTTAGAAATGCTACCGTTCGTCCATCACAAATGCTTTTGAACTTGCTAGCTTGAAAACAAATTTGCTGATTAACTTCTAACTTGGTATGTATCTTTCTCTTGTTAAAATGACGGATGGTATTGCGTTTCACCAAATTTCTTTAAACAAAATGGCCATTATTACATAATTGAGCATGTTCATGCCTGTATGTGTTGTGAACACGATAAGTAGAGAATAAATTCAGGGATAAACTTCAAACTTGGTATGTAGTTTCCTCCTGTTTTTGATAAGACAACGGATGGTATTGCATTTCACCAAATTCCGTAAAACAAAAGGGCCGTTATTACATAATGTTATAATATTTATGCCTTTATGTGTTGTGAACACAATAAGTATAGAATAAATTCACAGATTAACTTTATACTTTGAAGAAAGCTTCCTGCTTTTAAGACAATAGATCAGACTGAATTTAACAAGATGGCCCCCATTGCATTATTTTACAATATTCATTACTATTCATTACTATATACTTTAACAAATTCACAGATTAATGTGAAACTTGAAATATAGTCTCATCTTATAAGACAGCAGACGTGATTAAATTTCATCGAATTCGATAAAACAAAATGGTCGCCAATGCATCATTTTACCATATGCACGCCTGTGCGTTCTGAACATGATTATTTTTAGATCAAATTCACAGATTAACCTGAAACCTTGAGGTTAGTTTCCTGCTTCTAAGACTTTGTATAGGATTGTATTTCTTCAAATTACAAAGTAAAAGGAGAAAAGTTACATTGCATCAAAGTAATATGTTCCCCAGTGCATAATTTTTCAATATTCATCCTTACATTATAATTTTGAGAACAACTTCATTGAATAACTTGAAACTTTTACGGTAGCTTCCCCTCATTAGGACAAATTTTGGGATTTTATTTCTACAAATTTCACAAAATAAAATGGCAACCGTTCATAATTTTAATAGTTTCCTCCAGTAAAGAAAATGATGGTTGTATTTCACTAGGTTTCACAACAACTATGGCCAACATCGCATATCGCACCAAAAGGGTGATAAACACCATAACTTACTCTTTGGTTCTTTAAAGAAAAAAATAGTTCTTAAACAAAAGTAGCAAAAGGTGATATCACTGGGATAATGAGCATATATTTTTAAAAAAAGCATCTAGTGGTGTAACTGCTAGCTACTCAGCTTGTTTTACTTAAGCACAAAATGCAAACAGATTACTTTAAAATTTTGCACAGCCCCCTTCTGATGGAGCAGGTGGTTGGAGGGTGCTGTCTCTAGCTCTGCTGTTCTCAGAAGGGCATGACAACATCAAGGCAATCTGTTAAATTCCTTCATATTTGTGTCTTACTGCCCTGTCTTCTGTGGGTTGTAACTAATGATGTTGAAGGTGATTTTGTTCACCCGTTGGGCTTGTATTCCCTTATTCTAGTGAAATAGCCTGGTGTATAGTCTTGAACCTCAATCAAACATTGGCTTGAAATTTTTGCCATTTAATCTGTAAAAATGGATAAAATATGTGTGTTGCGGGATTTCACACTTTAATATATTTTATGTTCTGCTTTCGATTTCAGTGTGGCAAGGATTTTGATGCCATTCAGAGTTACATTGCATTTAAATGCAGGAGAAAAGGTTTCATCCCTGCCTTGATTCGAGACAAGAACCAAGTACGACATCTCTATTACAGAACGTGGCACAAAATATCCAAGTACATTCATTTTCCTCCAGGTAATCTCTCTTGTAATGTTTATTAGTAAATTTGATTAGTTTTGAGATACTCTTAGCTTTCAACAAATGCAAAACAAAAAAAAAAATTACCTGCAAAAGTGTGTTAATGCCCCAGGGTTTTTACTCCTCAAACAATAGTTGGCCTTTGGGTACTGTTGTCATCTTGTCAGTCACTCTGTTTATCCATATGTGATGTCCGTACGTCTTTTACTGCCTTTTATACTATACCTCACCCATGAGTACGATGTTAAACACCAATCAAACAAACAAACAGAATATACTATACCTCACCCATGAGTACGATGTTAAACACCAATCAAACAAACAAACAGAATATACTATACCTCAAGAATGAAACAACTCTGAATGCCCAAATTTAGAATTATGATGCACTGTTGTAGGATTGTGATTCCTGTTGAAGTTTGACAGATTTGTTAAGAAGAGTTATTGTCCTTTTTTATAATGGGAGAGGCGTTCACAAAAAGCATTGATATAGGTCGCCTTGACCTGTTCCCCAATTAAGTCTACCTTTTCTGAAAATAAATAGTTTAAATCGGTATAATGCATGTTTTTGTGAGTGCTCAATAATTTTTTTAAGGATGGTTAAATAAAGAAAAACACTAAGTGAACATTTTGAATTCCAAAAACCTTAGTAGTGGCTAGTTGTCTGGTTTATTTTAGCAAGGTTTCCTATCCATTTCCCTTGAATTTACTGGAATATTAGACACTAATCAAAAATATTATATATTTAGGTAGTAACGATAAGACTTAAGGTCTTGCTGGACCCCTTGGTAGATTTTCAGAACACCAGTTGTATTTAGTATTTTATGCAGAAGAATATAAAACTGTACCATATATATATATTTTTGGAAAGCTTGAATACTCCAGAGTTTCATATATGTGAATGTGGTGAAAATCCAATCATTATTTCTAAAGTGTTTCCATGGTTAATTTCGTAATAATAATACTCAATAAATTAGTTGACAGAGTGGAAGAATTTTTTTGTTGAAAAAATGATCCCAGTTTTTCGTCTATCCCACCTTGGAAAGTCAAGAAAAAATTCAAATTTCAGAAAACATTAAAAAAATCAAAGACAAACTTGTAAAAGATGAGGTCTTGTTAACTAAAATGCATTGTGCTCTTTACAATGGTACAATTGTGAATTTTCTAAAATGAAAGCTTTCTAGGAATACACCTCAGAAAATGTGGAGTCTGCTTGAAAATGAAGTGCCAGCAAAAGGCTAATAGAGTTTTGCGACTTGAATATTATCATGTGAAAACTAAATTATAGGCTTCAATTTAACTTTCTATAATTATTATTTCGAATTACTTTTTTCACCAACATATAGTTTGAATACCTAACTTTAAATGTAAGTGATAAAAAAACAAATTTATTCATTTTTAGCCCAAATGGTCCACAGTAACTAATATCTTTCATAAGATTTACAGTCATCACAGTAAAAGAGTTGATTTTTTATTGAGAACTAAAATTTGTTAACCCTTCATTGATTAGAAGGTAATCAGATGACAGTCTTCTTATCAGTAAGAACAGTAACTTGGTTATAATAGGTTGAACAATTTCTGACTGCTTTTGTTTCCTTAGTATGAGTATTAGGCGTCTTTCGGCTATTCTGAAAATGGAAACATATTCTCCAGATGTTTGTCAAGAAAACCGGAAACATTACATCATGGAAGTTAAAATCTATCATGATATTTTTTCTGAAAGTTGATAAATGCATTGCATGTGTATTAAGGTGAATCTCTTTAAAATTATAAGTTCTAAATTCTTTAGTTAATTTTCCGACCATGTTAATAATTTTATTAATATTTCTTTATTACTGACAGATTTCCATAGTTACATTATAATGGGCCAAGGGGCAAAAAGAAGGGAGAACAGCAATCTTATACTTATGGACTTATACATAATCTTCACAAAATGCAGCTGTGTAGAATTTTTTTTCAAATTTATGAGTTAACAAATACTTGAAGGTTAATAAATTGTTTTTATTTCTCAGAGGTGAAGAAGCAGACCCAGGAGTTATACGGATTAATAAATTATGGTGAATTAAGAAAGAGAATTGGTGGAAGTAAGTTCTCATGTTTATATGTGGTTTGTCTGGAGGATACATGATTAAGTGTTAGGGTTAAATGTACCTAGGCATAACCATAAAATCAGTCGTCTGAAAAATTTGTGAGATAACCTAACATTTGCATTTGCAACCTTTGCTAATTTTTTAATTACATAAATGTGCATTTATGTAAAATAAAGCAAACTTGATTTATTATACAAACTTTATTGTCCACCACTACCATAGTAAGTGGGGGGAGATGGCCTCGAAATGCTTCTTGGCATCCATCACTAATGTTTGTGAACACGCTATCTTGAAATCATATTCACCAATTAACCTTTAGTATGAAGCTACTGTCTTTGTGTGTTGCCAGTGGTGTCGAGGGTGGTTTCCTTTACCAATTGGGCTGGCATGTCGTCATATAAGTGAAATACCCTTGAGTACGACGTTAAACCTCAATATAAAAAAAAACAATCTATCTAACAAATGAACAAATCCCTCCATTGAGACAAACGATAGGATTGCATTTCACCAAGTTCTGTTAAAACAAAATGGCCACCTTTACATCACAAGATTACTGTCCTAATAGAGGATCACAGTTAAGCTCAAGTAATATATAAACTATTTTCCTCACTGAGATCGACTCGTCTGTCGACCAACTGGTTAACTCCAGTATATGAGTGGCTCCGGCGGGGGTGGTTTTTATGAGGTTCCTTCCCGGTTTTCCACTGCTATAAGGCTGTATACAGTGTCAAGTGCACAATCCGTCATCATATAAGTGAAATACCCTTCAGTACAATGTTTAACACCAATCAAACAAACAAAACAAACAAATCGGTATATGAGTGAGTCAAGATGTGGGGTTTTTTTTTTTACAAGGTTTACTCTTGATTTTTTGTGGTAGTTAGGCAAGGAACAGTGTGAAGTGAACATGACCTCATCATATAAGTTAAATACCCTTGAGTATGACGTTAAACTCCAATCAAACAAACAAAACATAACCTCATTGATACACCTATATATGTCAACCATGTACATGTGCTTGTGGTGTAAGTGTATACTGATTGTTTTTCAGGTTTGGCGGAACGTCATGTACAGAAACTCAATGAGTTAGTGCACAAAGGGTGAGTTCATTGCTGCCATTTGTTGATGCCAATGTTTGCTATGTCCTAAAGAATTTTGATGTTATATTTCATGGACATGTTTCAAATGCGTGACCTTGCTGAAAGTTAAAATACATAGATGACTGACTTTCTCATATAAATAAGTTTGCTTCAAAGCATCGCAACAAATGAACACCTTCAAACGGTAAACTAAGAATTTTATTGTCAGTATCAGGGTTGTTAGTTAGTCTCATTTGTATGCTGTAAATGTAAACAGTTAGACATTCAAAAGTTCTCTGTAAGTGAATCTAATAGTATAGTAAAAACTACAACTCTTTTTTTCTATACCAAAGGGCTATTTATGAAACTGTTTTCAAAATCATATTAGTAGGGGTTGATATAAGAAATTTTTGACATCACAGTTTGACTATCTATACAAAAACAATTAAGCTTACCAATGGGTTTCATTATTTCTTTGGTTAGGCAAGATAAACCACCAGAAAACTTGAATAAGAAGAAATAATAACAGCTCCATAAATACACTTCTAAATTTGTTTATTCTTGGAAAGCAACTTATAGACACAATTCAGTGTAAAGAAACCAGGTCTTTTTATAGACATAATTTTTTCAAACTATTTGATATTGCCTACTCAATATTTTTAAAGCCTTTGGCGCACATAATGCATTAATACTCAATTTTACTAACTTTTCATCGTCAATTAAAAAAAAAAAACATGTTGGTGGATAATGACACTGGGTGAAGTGAGGAAATCTGTGGGTCCTCCACTGTCAATTCTTAATTTTATAGCTCGCCAGTGGCCAAAAGTAGCCAAAAACTCAATTTTTTTAACAAAGCTGAATATTAAATTTAAGAAAAACTAAATTTGCTGTTATTTTTCGCGTATTCCAGATGAAAAAGTCAATGAATCAATGTAAAACTGTACACCTGTCTGAACTGTATTGTATATTTCTGTGAAGTAGTAGTGGCCATTCACAATGAACTTTGTTGTCTCCATTTTGCATGAAAATGTGTTCCCAGTGAGAGCATCTGAAATTTAAAAACTTGTTTCTTGTGCTAAACTGGTGTTAATTGATAAAACAAGAAAAACAAATTATAGTTAAATGTTGTGCAACCATTTACATTGACAAAATACTGTACATGTACTTGTTTTCATTTATATATTGTAATTGTGTATAACCACAATATTTGTAATACAATTTTGTAACTTTCAAAGCCGTATGAGTTGTCTTTTTTCTAAAAATCCAGTGTATGATTGTGGTGATTATGCGTCTAACTGGGGAAGTCTGGAAATCTCATGGAGTTTGAATCCTAGCTAAATAGTACTCCTTAAGCTTTGTCATTTTCAGGAATGATTTATTTAACATTTACTTATTCTCTCATTGGTGTTATCTGTTTTTAGGAACATCTTGGTGAGGATTAAAGGGAAGAATCACAGGTATGACAAGAGGTGTTTCAAAAATGTATATGTTGTGTTTAAGTGAAATGGATGAAACTGAAGTTGTCGAGAAGGTTTGAAATTGAAATGGTTTTGATTTAATAAAATGTGTTTAAAGAATGTGTTATCGTAAGGCTAACAAAAAATGATTAGTAGTTTGTCAGGCAATTTGTTCTGAAAAAATGGTGAGGCTTTTTTTTTTTTTCTCCAAAATTTCAGTGCAGGCTTTTTTTTAAATTCCATATTAATGCATTTTTTTATTTTATTTTTTTATTTTTTAAATGATGATAGTTCGTCGTGAAGTGTCCTGTGTTGTAGTTTTTCAAATTTTTACTTCTTTTTCCCTAATCTTGGTAGTTTTAATAAGTTCATGTTTGAGTTACCTTCCATAGTTAACCAAAACCTATGGTTGTGGCAAATTAACAACACATTCTAAATACAGCTCGGGATGACCATATTTGTTTTGAAATTCCTCAAACTAGGCAGTACTTCAAGACGCATGTTAAGGGAGGTAACTCTACCCATTTTAGCTTTGACATTTGAACTGAATTATCTCCCTTTAGTGTATAAACCGAAAGTAAACAATGTGTGACAGAAAAGTCACCAAATGTGACGCAAATTGGTCTGTTTATTTAAAAGTATTTATCAATGTCGAATGATTTAAAGCAGAAAGATTTTTTTTTTACAGATACAACTACTTCGGGAGATATGCAGAATAAAACATACTATAAGCTTACTCATAAATAGGTTTTATTGAAAGTCACATTTCACAGTGAGATGGTACTTAAGAAACACTTTTTTTTTTTTTTTAATTGCTATAAAAAATATTTGAGATGGGATTTCGAAACGATGCCTGAGAAAAAATTCAGTAACTTTTTATGGCCTAATGTGAGCCAGAAATGGACCCCAGCGTCGTCATATTGGTGAAACAGCTTTAGTGACATGAACAAGCAGGGCCAAGGTTCTCATCAAAGCCGATTCACCAATTAGTCACCATTTTTACCAAGTATGTTGCAACAATATGATGACAGGGTTCATGCCATCAAGTATGTTTCACCAATATGACAACATGGGTTCATGTCATCAAGTATGTTTCACCAATATGACAACATGGGTTCATGTCATCAGGTATGTTTCACCAATATGATGACAGGGTGCATGCCATCAAGTATGTTTCACCAATATGACAATATGGGTTCTTGCCATCAAGTATGTTTCACCAATATGACAACATGGGTTCATGTCCTCAAGTATGTTTCACCAATATGATGACAGGGTTCATGTCATCAAATATGTTTCACCAATATGATGACAGGGTTCATGTCATCAAGGATGTTTTAGAAATATGATGATGTACAAACTTGTTTTGTTGATTGATTTATAAAGTAGTTACACATGTATGTAGATTGCTAACTATTCAATCTTTTCATGGTTATTTTGCATTTATATAGGATCCGTACTCCTGTCTGTGCGGCCTTGAAAAAGTTAAACAATATTGAAGGTGGGTGTTATATATTTTTTTGTTACCCCTATCATATCCTTGATAAAGTGATTGAAATGGATGCGCCAATAAGCTTGCAAGAAGGTCCAGTTGTCGAGCAGAAGAAATTGACTTTACCAAACCCATTGCTTTGGCTGCTCCCAAAATGACCTACACCCAGAGGTTGAGTTTTATGAGAATAAATTGTTAAGTTATGTTTAGTTGCTTAAAAGGTACGACAATTTTGTACCGTTATTTTTCTAACTGGCAGTAAACAAAACTTGCTCAAAGACAGCAACAAGTTATAGTAAAATTATGAGAAAAATATGCTTCCTCTGTTGTAGAGGTAGACGATTTTGTACTGATCAATGTTGAAGTTTTGAATCTATCTACAATCAAAATATATTTTAAAAATCAAGAACGGTAACTCTGACAAAAATAGGGGAAATGCTTACTGCTTATTAAAACCAAGAAAAATAATTTCTTCTTACTTTACTAGTTTACATGTACTTTAAGTACATGTAAACTAGTAAAGTAAGAAAAAATAATTTTGAAATTGAAATGGTTTTGATTTAATAAAATGTGTTTAAAGAATGTTCTATTGTAAAGCTGACTAAATAACAAAGTACGGCTTACAAAAAATGATTTGTAGTTTCTGAGGCAATTTGTTCTGAAAAAATGGTGAGGGTTTTTTTTTCCTCCAAAATTTCAGAGCAGGCTTTTTTTAAAATTCTATATTAATGCATGTTAAGGTTTGTTAAACTTTACAATATTGTAACTTTTTTTGTTTTGGTTTAGCATTTTTAAAAATGTACCAATCAGGTAAACCTAATTTCATCTTTAACGATAAGAAACTTTTATTATTGTTAACTTTTTTTTTTTTAAAGATATTTGCTCGTCATCAGTAACAGAAATTACAACCCAGAATTTTATTCATTGTTTGTATCTACTAATTACCAGAGCCTTTTGCTTTTGGTAACTTTTTTGGTTCTAATTATGAGCATGACGGAAAAGATCCCGTTGTTTTGTTTTTAAGTGATATTAAGTTGACAATTGGACGAAATCTTTTGGTTTATCATCTGGATGTGATTTTCAACAACTAATAATCTTGACAATGATTTCACCTTAAACAACAGTTTCATTATCCTTTGCAAATCCTCAGAGCCTCGAAATGATAACAGACCAGAGGTGCCGACCAAAGTGACTTTGGAGATTGAAGCTAGAACAACTGTTTCCTGGGCAAGAGTTCAGGAGTTGTCCCAAAACCCCCGTATCAGGGTAACAATGAAAGCTAACCACAGATTATCAGCTCTCCTAGCATTCCTTGAAAAGAAGTGGAAACCTGAACGACTCAGAATTGTATCCTTTCATTGTTTTTCTTTCGCTGTAGTTTTATTTGTTCACATACACACTATTGTTAGAAAATATGTTAAGAGATATTTTTGTTTTAAGGTCTTGCTAGATCCCTTAGTCAATTTTTTCAGAACACCTGTTGTAATTATTCTCTTATGCAGAAGTATATAAATCTGTAATCTGTACCATGTATATGAATATATTTTTCGAAAGCTTGAATTCTCAGGATTACGAAAATCCAACAATTATTTCTAAAAAAAATAGCAAAATGAGTAAATGAATAATTTTGGTGTCTTTTTAGAAAGTGAAGTTTAACATTCATTTTGCTAAATGTTTTAGAAATAATAATTGGATTTCCAACCGATTTCAACCTGAAAAATTTTTGAACTAGAATCTCAAAACAGTGTGAAGTTGACAATCCATCGTGATATTAGTGAAATACCATTGACTACGATGTTAAACCCCAAGCAAACAAATCAAACTTGGAATATTGATTCCTCCTATTAAGACGAAAGATGGGATGGGATTGTGCAAAACAGTCTGGTAATTCTCATCACTCTCCGTGGTACATCCGTCCGTCCCATAACAATTCTTGTTATCACTATATCTCAGCAACTGCTGCTCCAATCATATTAATATTTTATT
>JARFOD010035900.1:0-10429 GCA_031763545.1 Mopalia muscosa
ATGGGTTAATGTTTGTGTAACATTAGGCTAAGAGTTAGGAATGGGTTAATGTTTGTGTAACATTAGGCTAAGAGTTATGACAGGGCTAATGTTTGTGTTGCATAAAGCTCACAGTTAGATATTTGTTAATGTTTGTGTAGCATTAGGCTCAGGGTTTAATATGAATGGGTTAATGTTCCTGTAGCATTAGGCTCAGAGCTAGAAATGGGTTCATCGTTAACTTCAAAGCAGAACGAAAACATGCGCTTTGCCTTACATTACGGGCTAATGTTACCGGCCTCAAGCTAAGGGTAGATCGTCAGGAAACTTCTAGAAACTTGGTACGACTAGGTGTAAGTTGAAATATTCGGTCTACAGGTTCAACGTCATCAACACTTTCAGAGATTGTCTGAGTTTCGGGGATTGTCTGAGTTTAATAAATTGTAATATTTGCTGAAAGAGATTTTCGAGCATGTATATGCAACTCAAGTATATGCAATAACAAGAAGAACATGTGCAACTCATGATTTTTTTTTTTCATTTCCAACGAATTTTAAGCACTCGTTGATCCATCTGTTGGCTTTGTCAGTCTCTTATATCATTTTTTCTACTCGTTTTAATCTACAAAAGGTATTGATGAATGCAAGAGCGATCCATGTTTAAATGGAGCTACATGCAGGGATCTCATTGAAAACTTTGAATGTGACTGTGCCGAAGGATACAGAGGCACGTTGTGCGAATCAGGTAAGTGTTTATTTGGAAAATATAAAAAACTGTATTCAATAAAATGGCTAGATCAAGTCAAAATGATACTAACTTCTCGGATCTCACACAGAATAATCTGATAATCATATTACGATTGTAAATAAGCGATATCTTGACCACAAATACAAAACCTACTCTAATACAGCGTGACCGACTAAACAAGACTTGTGCATATACGAAACTCACTACAACAAGAGGGAGTTCCGCATGTAGAGGAACGAACAGAAGACGGGACAGTTATCGCTATCTGATCAGCGGTTTTCAAATAAATGCTTGGAAACCAAAATATGCCTTGGCCACTAGGCGACGTGACTCGCAGACGGAGGCAAACGATCCAAAACTAATATCTTGTCACATGGAGCAGAAGTACCCAAGTAGGTTTTAAAAACTGGGGCAGTATAGTAGGCAGGACGAACTTTGACTTGTTTTGCCTAGATCATAAAAAGCACCTCACTCGTAATGTAACAATGTAAGATGACCACTTCACCCCATGGGCACCATTCATCCCTTTAAAAATAAATTGAGGATGAAGCCCAAATTTAGTCTATCAGTAACTGACAAAACTGTAAAAGACAAACGTTTGTCTACAGGCACATTCAAGTATAAACCCCCCATTCCACCCTTGAACTTTGTTGTGTGACATTTGTATACAAATCAATTCCACTTTACGTTTAAAATTTTCCTATCAATAAAATTCACAATGGGTGATATGGTCAAGAAATGAGTCTTAATAAGGAAAGAAATGTAAGTCAGCTATTAGTGCGATGTGCTAAAGTGTCTGTACATTTTGTTTTGTAGTTGTAATGGCGTGCTTGAGCAACCCTTGTGCAAACGGAGCGAGATGTGAAGATAGCTCCCCTGGAAAGTTCCAATGCCATTGTACACCGGGCTATGGGGGAGATCTCTGTCAAACTCGTCTAAATCCCTGCCTCAGATTCCCCTGTGAAAATGGTGGAACGTGCCAACAAACTCTCAACAGTTATGAATGTACATGTCCTCCAGGCTACCAAGGGTCACGCTGTTCTGTAGAAGTTGATGAATGTGCTTCAAATCCTTGCCAAAATGGATTGTGCACTGACCGGGTGAACGGGTTTTCGTGTGGATGTTACAACGGCTACACAGGGAGAACCTGTGAAACTCGGATTGATCCATGTAACAGTGGACCGTGTCGCAATGGGGCAACCTGTTCAATGTCTTTCGATGGGGGTTATACCTGTAGATGTCCTACTGGGTATTCTGGACCAACTTGTGCTAATCAAATTGATTATTGCTCATCCAGACCTTGTCTCAATGGCGGGTTTTGTGAGGGACGGTTTGGGGGATACACCTGCAGATGTGCACAAGGGTACACTGGAGCCCAATGCCAATCTACCATTGATTTCTGTTCCCCAAATCCTTGTATGAATCGAGCTCGGTGCATCAGTGGTTTAAGCGGGTACAGGTGCATTTGTTCAGCATCATACACAGGACTACGATGCGAAGACACAATAGATTTCTGTTCTTCAAATCCATGCTCAAATGGAGGTCGGTGTACAAACGGACTCAATGGTTACTCTTGTGCATGCCAGCCTGGGTACACCGGCGTTAATTGCGAACAACCCATTAATTTTTGTTCACCGAATCCTTGTAGGAATGGGGGCGGATGTCGCAGCACCGCTCGGGGCGCAGTCTGTGATTGTCTCACGGGTTACACGGGTTCTACCTGCTCCCAGGACGTGAACGAATGTTCCCAAATATCCCCTGTCTGTCTGAATGGTGGAACGTGTACAAACACCAACGGTGGATATTACTGCACATGCCTGCCTGGTTTTACTGGACCGACGTGTAGCGATGACGTGGACGAGTGTTCAGGTCCCGGCACACCCTGTATGAACGGAGGAGTGTGCAGGAATACCTTTGGGTCTTACCAGTGTGATTGTCCCTCTGGTTATGTTGGGGACAGATGTGAACAGAGACAGGACCCATGTCTCTCCAACCCTTGTAGAAACGGAGGAGATTGTTCGAGCAACGCTGGTGGGACTTATGTCTGTACGTGTACGTCACAATGGACAGGAGATCGATGTGAGATAAGGAAACAAGACTGCTTTGACGGTTACTGCATGAATGGAGGAATGTGTGTTACTGGTCAATTCCAAGAAGCCGTTTGTCAATGTCCGAGAGGTTTTATAGGCACTAGATGTGAAAGTATGTACATCTTGTTTATAGGTTTAAAGCTTATCACTACTTTCCGCTTAAAATGCTTGCTGCCTGTCTCGCTTCATCACATAGGCCTACACAACTGCACGTGCCTGCACTGCACGCTGTAACTTAGAATATGTCACAAGTTTCATTGTATTAAGTATCTAACAATACCAAATCTTCAAGGCAAATCTTCAAACCATACCCCCCAATTTGATCAATTCCTCATTCTATAAGTGTTAACCGCATGGTAAAGCTGTAATATATTGCTACCGTACGAAGGATGATAGCGATGCAAATTTGGTGCTGATTTCTGAAGTCTGAGTCTGAAATAGATTGTCTATCAATTCATCAGCAGCTGATTAAGCCTTTTTCAATAAATGCATTGAGCATACACAGTCATTTTGGTAATAGAATAAAAGTGTGCCTGGAGCAGCAGTTCTCAGGTAGGTCATGCGCACGCAGTAAGAACAATGATGGACCTAATATTGAACACTGGGGGGCTCTGAAATCGCCCAATACAAAAAGTAACCATTTACCTTAGGATTGTTTCAGTTGAGCTCCAGTTTTGTCTCCAATAGAATGTGATAGCTTCAGTATTCAATAGATGAATAGATTGTAGTTATGGTTAGTCAGCATTACCTAGATGTAGTCTTTCCGCATTAGTTGTTTCAATCTTTGAAGTCCCGTCTTCACCTAAACAAATTTACTGAATAAAAAAAAAGAAAAACAAGCAGCCTTACACTGAATATAAGCAAAAAATTTTCACTTAATATAAGATAATTTGACAACACTATCGTTGGTTGTTTGTGAGCCAGGTAATCTTGTTACTGCACTTTTAACTTAATCTAAGGCATTGCTTGGAAATATATAGACTTTTCACCAGCTTTGATGTCTCATATTCTTTTCTTTTCTATTCTCGTCTGCTGTTACACTTGGTCAAATCATATGATAATATCAAGTTTGTATAGTGTAAGGAAAAGCTAATGATCAGTATTATCTGACTATTCTTTTATTTTCAGTCCAAACAGTCCCTATTGGTGGGGGTGGAGGTAAGCAGTCTGATAACCTGTCATTATAAAAACATTCCTAATTTAATTTTATTGAGTTATTGCAGTTTCGCACTTCAACAGAAGAAAAAAAACCCCAAACAATTAATCCAATGTCGTTTAAGGACAAATCGTAAGTTACAATGGGAAGAAATGTTACTGCATGTTCACCACAAAGCACATTTGCATGATCTCTCTACAAGCACAGCATGAAAATCGCACCAATCACCAGCGGGTTTGTTCAGTGTGGTTGCACTTTGCAATAATTAATAATTTTAACGGAATTAATATGTGATGACGATTAATTCATAGTAAAGTGTTCTGTCTCCCTTTCCATAACATAAACAGTTTTTGTAAAGTGTATGTAACTATGTATCGAACATAAACTCTTTGATGTATGTTATATAACCATTCTGTTGCACAAAACAGTCAAGTTCAAAGTGTTGAGGAAACCTTATAGAATATCTAACAATTTGAAAAGCAGATAACGCTTAACATTTCTGTATTTTGAGTGTCCATCTAATCATACTCCAAATTTGGCTTTATTTTTTGGTTTCCTGATACAGTTATTAGCGGTTTGGTCAAGTGCTTCAAAACAACAACATACAGAACTGGAAAGTATCACAACGTGAATGCAGCTAAATAATTCCGTTTTTATTTGTTTTTTGTTTCAAAAGTGAACAATATAAAAAAAATCTTGCCGTTTACAAATAGGTAAATGATAAGAAGCAATGTGGTCATATTTAAATGTTACTTATGTCTGTTTTCAGATTTCAACTGTCCAACGCCAAACGGTCTGTTCCCAGACGAAGAGAACTGTCGGAAGTTTTATCATTGTTCCAACGATATTCCTTATCACAAAGACTGCCCGGGCAACCTGTTCTTTAGTCCGTTACTAACTGTTTGTGACTGGCAAGACAGCGTTAAACGCATCGCCACATGCCGATACTAGCACTCACTTATAATAAGCTATACAATATGATCATAATGACTACAAAGGACCCTCCTCTTGTGTCTTTTTCAATGTTGCTGATATGAATGACTCTTCATAAAATAAGATTTTAAAGGATTGTTGTCTCCCAATAACATACACATTATTGTTTATAGTGCTAAGAGTGGCACAGTAAACCGGTTTAGTGATGAAGTCACGAGGAAATTTCTATGAATAATTGCATAACCCTCTCTAAGGAGATTATTAGATACCTCATCGACGACATTTTGAATGTATTCAGCACAACGGGATTATTCATCTTGTTGTAGACAGAGTAACTTAACAATTATTATTGTTATTGTGAAAATCTGGTTCTGGCAAATAAAGTTTTATTTTGAAGTAATTAGTTTATAATAATAATCAATTTATGATACCTCAAATTGACGATTTAATCTTCTTAATTTGTGCAACATATATTTAAACGTAAAAATGATAACATTTTGTAAATATGCCTGGTATTTCGTCGGGCTTACAGTGGTTTAACGTGGTTTGCTATTAAAAGGGGATTGCTGCAACTTTCTCAATGGAGGGTTCAAAATGTCGACGATGACGTGCTAATTTAACGTTGATTAGAATGTGAACGAAATTCTCTTAAATCATCTCCTCGCCTCATAATTGTTTTTTGTCCAGTTCTTCAGTGAACTAATTGTGTACATTGTGTGATAATCCTTTGGTGTTCTACAGATACTATTTTTATACATGGAACTTCAGTCGTTGTTAATAAAGGGTAAAATGGGAACATTTGTTCAATTTTCTTGCCTTATGTTTTAATAATATAACTATAACTTGAATGCTAGGATTTATGTGAACTCCTGACTAATGCTGGCAGTTGTTTTCGCCGCATTTCATAATATAAAAGATTATGCCTGATGACGGAATTGGGAAGCTGTGCGGAAGACAACATTAGTGCTTTTTCCACCACAACTCAGATTGGGGTACTAAATTCTTTAAAAAAAACCACTACTGGGATGTTAGTTTTGCAAAACCGTTTCGCTATTTTTTTTTATTTAAAGCGATATCTTCTATAAAAGCGGTGGATATCATGAAGCCCATATGTCAATTGTGACCAATTTGTATTTCGTCCTGTGATTATCCTGTGATCGTCCTCTTCTCTTTGATTGTTGCCAGTGCCATCGAGGGTGGTTTCCTTTGCCCATTCAGCTGGAACGTCATCGCGTGGGGGAAATAACCTTACACACGGCACTAAAACTCATTCAAACAAACTTAAAACAAAATAACCCTACCAAGCGGACTATTTTAAGTTATAAGATGCCACTGGTACAGGTATGCAGCATAATGTATTGGGACTATTTTTAATGGAGCGACTTTAGGAATGTCCCTTTGTTTTGGTTGTGGATTTTAAAAAAGCAGTGAAAATGACGCAAAAAAGTGTCTGGACGTGCTTATTGCATTCAAACCGAGCTTAAAGAAGGCTCCTTAAGACGTACACGTGTTTGGAATAGTGGGACTAAACCAAAAAGGTTAAGCCTAGAAAGGCACTGTACGGAAAACTGTATCAACAAGACGTACATTAGACAATTTAAAAACACCACTGCTGTTTTTTATGGCTAAGTGTATTTAGACCTCCTAACAAATGTAATTTGTTTTTGAATGAAGTTACCATAATTTTTACATTACAAGTCCAAATGCATTGTCTCCAATGCTGAGTCTTGTAATAAATAGAGGTTGCAAATTTTGCAAATGAACGGGTTTGAGTTATATCAACTATAATACAAGCGCTTGAATTAGATCATCTACATATTCAAACCATTTCCATTCTTGGAGTCATTTTAAAATACCAAAATCGGCTTTGTTGCTCTCGAAGTAACAATTGTAAGAAACTCTTTTGTGGAATGGAAAGGTCCATGGACAATTTAGAAAAATGTGGAACAATCCAATGAAGGTATCGTACTTCACACATACATCTAAATGGCGTGGGACAGTTATCCTATAACAGACAAACTATGCAGGTGTATGTACTATGCAGCCTTGGTCGTGACAGATTGGATGGTTATTTGGCATAAAATTGGCCGTTTGACATTTGAGTTGACCAATCCTAGACGACTGTTTTATTACATCACTAGCGTATCACAATACAAAAAAAAACGTCTCACTGAAGGTTAAGGCGCTAATGTGAGTACAGCATTTGTTTCGGAGAAAACACGACAAAATTTACACAAATATCTCCAGGGCAACTCCTGTAGAAATAAGTCTATAGTCAATTTTACGTTATATTTTTGGGGAGACTCCTGGAAGAAAAAGTCCATAGTCAGTAATGAGTAATACGTTATGTTTATAGAGACTACTGTAGAAAGATGACTAAAGTCAGTAATGAGTTTTGTCGAACTCTTGTCAATATCAGCCTATACAAAATGTTATGTTTTGTTGAACTACCATAGAAATATATTTAGTTTTAAAAAGCGATAGAAAGATTTATTTCTTCATTTTATATTAATATATATACAGTTTGTGTATATATATTAATATAAAATGAAGAAATAAATCTTTCTATCGTTTTTTTAAAACTAAATATATTTCTATACATAGCTAAGTATATTCACCATTCTAAAAAAAAGTGATATAACCCTATTTGGCCAGAACTACGTTGGCATTTCAAGGAAATAATTTTATCTTAAGACGATCAAGATTTCGTTAGTACTGAGCAAGGTTATATCTACAAGCAGACTGGGACTTTATATGTAGACATTTCTACATTCTCCGTTCCATTCAGGAAGCACAGGAGAAATGGATTGAGCCTTGTATACCTCCATGTAGCTCATATTGTCTTAGATTGTCTTACCACTCACCAACACAAGTGATTGCCCCCTGATACGAATCGCCAACGGGCATTTTAGTTTTATTTCAAGTCCCGATGCTTTATAAATAAGTTATCTGAGGACCAGATTTATAAAGACGTCAAATTACTAAAACTGGACGTAGAAATTATGTACACAAATATCGATATTAAGGCAGATCTTTGTTCAGTAAAAAATTATAACGATTGGCATCCAGACCTCCTGCTTCATACTGCTGAGATATTAAAACAGCTGGAACTCAGTTTGAAATTTAATGATTTCGAATCAAAGACCAAATATACCAGTAAACTAAAGGTTGTGTGAGAGCAACGCTTCTTCCATTTGCATGGTAAAGTGCAATCTCGCCACCCACACAGCATGCCCCTAGCATTAATCTCCAGCCTGATATCAGCTTTGATAGTGTAGATGCTTTAGATGTTACGGTGTATAAGGGCCTCAATGTAGATACAGCAGAGACTTTGGATTTTAAGGTATTCTTGATGGATTGAATTGTACTCACCATAATACAAATTGACTCTAATTATGTACAAAAACATAATGGCGGGAATAAAGCTCCGAGGAGCTTGTTCTATCCCTATAGAATAGCTAACAATTGATTGATTATAAATAGGTGATATAAAGTTAACATGTAATACATGTAATGCGAAGACATTATTTCAACAAATAAAATTTTAATCTAGCCATAAATAAAGATTCTGAGGTAATACATCTCATACATGTCGGTAGCTAGTTCCTTTTCTGAGTGTCAACTGATTTGAAAAAAGAATAAGAGTCTTTCAAATAATGGTAGATTCAAGTCAAAGAAAGAGTTTCTTGTCACATCATTGTTGATAGTAACATTCGCTATGGTCAAGACGTTTGGATATAGTAATGGTTCTTATGGCTCGTTTTTTTTTAGGACGAAGAATGTTTTAAAAAGTTTTTCAACACAAGATTAGTCCATATAAAAGATAAGAGTAAATGAGTGAACAATAAAGAATAAATAATGTCTTTTTATTTACACAACTTTTAAATGAGACAATACACTAATGTTCCCTGAAATGTTTGATCATATAAGGCTGTAGCTTAGTAAACGTATCGGTACTCCCTTCGTATAAGTCCATGCCGCTACGAAGACGGGCTATCTTGTCACGGACTGGATAACATCGCTTCCTTCTAAATAAGCTAACCATATGGCTTACCATGTCGAGGCTTGCTTGATGTCAAGAAGGATATGCCCCAATTATTTGACTTATGACGTTTTATATCCCCAATCTAAGGTCAGGTTTCTTGAAGATTTCGTTTTCGTTGGGATGACACTTTTGCCGGTAGAAACCCGTCTGCGAATCGAACCCATGTGTATGCTATGATGAGTCTCTATGAGACAGGAGCAGACATTTTTGGTACACGAATTTGATAAGCCTGTTTATTCAACATTAAAGGAGACTAGCAAACTGTGTGCTACGTTGGTCTATACTCGGTATAATAATACGTTATGTTATGTCGAACTTCCAGTACTGAGAAGTCTATAGTCAATAATTCGTTAAGTTTTGTCGAACTGTTAAGAAAGATATGTATAAACATAACGCAATATATACTGACCATAGATTTCTTTCTAAAAAAGTACTACAAAACAAAAACATATAACGGACTTTATGCTATAAAGTCATTCATATGTAATATTCTGTCGCTGTAGAAAGAAATCTATACTCAGTCAAAAAAAAAAATGTTTAAGTTATTGCGACGGTTTTTATCGGTGATAAACACAAGCTAGATGGACTTACATTGTAACCCTGTCGGAAACGGAGCCAGCCTTAACTTAACAAAAGACTTTCACGTTACGCAGTTAGATGACGTACGTAAAGACTGGGTTGACCATTGGCTCGGATCGGTTGAAGTCACTGGAAGTATCTAAATTGTCAACACGTAACCGGTATGTAGTATACAAATTTTGTTTTTGTTTTTCTCCATATTTCGAACTTTAGCTGTTTAGTTTCAACAAAGTTGGAGACAAGCGATGGCTACTGTAGTGTGTCCTACTCCTTTTCACTAGTGTCCTACTCCTTTTCACTGCATATAACAGTATGTTTCACTACCATAAGTAAATGCTGCAGACAAAGTTTGCACTGAGACCATATGTTTTACTGTTGTAAATATGACTTGAAATACAAGAATAATCTACATTGTAATGTAGTTCGGCTAAACTAAAAAATGCAATGGTAATATTGATTTTTCTGCATGAGAACAACATTGGGAGTTTGTTTAGCTTAGTATATATGCTATGTGCTTCTCTATACAGTTATTATTATGAACTTTGTTGCTGAAATTGGCATCTATCTGGCATTTACTCCCGGTAAAAAGCTGCAAATCTGTGAAACTCAAGACTATCGTACTCCTGATGCTGACGAAAGCCTTTCCCTGGCACCAGAACCTTCTGCCTCACATGCTGATGACCCCTATTGCATTATCTAATATTTTAATCATACATCCAATCAATCTTTGGAATAATTACAATGACGACTGCTATTAAACTATCAAAGATGTACGCTAACCAGAAAATCTTACAGAGAAATCCGGATGTATTTTGCTTCGATATGATACAGCTTTATTCCACCAAGGAATTTAGCAATGGGAGTAAAACATTTTAATTTGTACACTTTTTTAAAGGGTTA
>JARFOD010035911.1:0-10429 GCA_031763545.1 Mopalia muscosa
GTTTCAACATCTCTTGCCTGGGACAGTTTTAACATCTCTGGGAGAGGTTTAACATCTCTTGACTGGGACAGTTTTAACATCTCTTGAATGGGAGAGGTTTAACATCTCTTGACTGGGAGAGGTTTAACATCTCTTGGCTGGGACAATTTTAACATCTCTTGACTGGGACAGTTTTAACATATCTTGACTGGGAGAAGTTTAACATCTCTTGACTGGGACAGTTTTAACATCTCTTGACTTGGACAATTTTAACATCTCTTGACTAACAGTTTTAACATCTCTTGACTGGGACAGTTTTAATATCTCTTGAGTGGGACAGTTTTAATATCTCTTGCAACCAAACAATCATCGAAATACATGTACCATGTCTTGCCACAAAATTGAGAAAATAATACACAGGTCTTATGCAAGATTTGGAGAGAAATTTGGGACTGTATAAGCTGGTTTAGGAGAAATTTGACATATAATCCAGTACTGTTGACAGGGTTCCTTTCTGGCTTGTCGAGCAACATCTGATGGTCGCACTAGTTTTGGTCCTTGTCAGTTTTATTTATTTGCGTCTCTCCATTCTACTTACTGCACAGGTCCCAAGTCCGGGAAAGCATCTATAACCATAACAACTTGAGATTAAGATCTATGTAGAAACTTTACCTCTAAGAGTTAGGCTCGCAGCCGTGGCTTAGTGGTAGCATGCAGGCTTCCTAACCTGAACCTGCTTTGATTTACCGTTTATGGGATTGAGTCCGCCTGTCGACCCTCAAGTATATGAGCGAGTCACATGTTGTGGCTCCGGCAATCTAGGGTTTTTTTTTTTTAGGTTTCTTCTCGGTCATCATTAAGTGATATACCCTTGAGTACAACCTCAAGCACCAATCAAACAAACAAACCATTCTACTTACTGCGCAGGTCCGAAGTCTCAGAAATCGTATATAAATCGCCATTAGGTTATCTCGAGATGTCTGTAGATGACTCATAACACCTTGAGATTAAGATATATGTAGAAACTTATCTCTGAGAGTTTATCTAGAGATGATGCGTAATTCCCGGGTATCAATACATCAGCAGCCCTCTGCCAGGGTGATGACTTTTATAAATAGGATAAGGGAAGTTCATTATAAATAGATTTACTTTTTGAAATCTCAGGGTGGTATTAACAATAGGCTAAAATTTTGAAAACATTTTTTGTCTTCTGTTACTTTCTATCTGTAAGGCTTAGTTTCTCTACCAAACGAAAGGTCATTTCTACTTTCAGGGAAAAAACGGAAATCTGTGAACGTATGCTGCCCAGTCTGTGCCTCAAGTTTTACCCGTACGAGCAGTTTGAAGCGCCACATGAGAATACACGAAGACAACCCTAAACCGTTCTGCTGTGAATACTGCCTGACCAGATTCAGCCGACGGGAACACCTCAAACAACATTTAACTCGCTGTATGGACGCACCGTTTGAAGTTGTGTGCGGATTCAAGTAACCCAAAGGTCTGGCTCTCAGACCTGGTTTTCACCAGGGCGGTTAGGCCTGGTTTTTGCCAGGGCAGTCAGGCCTGGTTTTTGCCAGGGTGGTCAGGCCTGGTTTTTGCCAGGCTGGTCAGGCCTGGTTTTTGCCAGGGTGGTCAGGCCTGGTTTTTGCTAGGGCAGTCAGGCCTGGTTTTTGCCAGGGTGGTCAGGCCTGGTTTTTGCCAGGGCTGTCAGGGCCTGGTTTTCATCAGATCTGGTTTTCGCCAGGGCTGTCTGACCTGGTTTTTGCCAGGGCTGTCTCACCTGGTTTTTGTCAGGGCTGTCAAGCCTGGTTTTTGTCAGGGCTGTCAAGCCTGGTTTTTGCCAGGGCTGTCTGACCTGGTTTTTGTCAGGGCTGCAAGATCTATCAAATCTCAAACACCCATCAAGACCTTCATTTGATCTGACCAAAAATACATTTCTTCTAAAGAGACTATGTTTAGTGGATAGGACCATGTGTCTGACTTGATCTATTTATTGAACAGGCTGTACCCATGAACTGACATTATTTGATTAAGGGTTTTGGCAATGCTGAAGGAGACATCAACTCTCATTCACCCATCAAGACATTGTATGATATGACTAAAAAACGTTTCTTCTTATGGGACTATGTTTAGTGGATAGGACCATGTTTGTAACTTGCTCTATTTATTGAACAGGCTGTATGCATGAACTTACATTATGTGATTAAGGATTTTGTCAAGGCATTCCCTCATCAAGACATTGTACGATCTTTGCCCAAAAATATGTTTCTCTTTATGAGATTATGTTTTGTATATAGGGCCATGTTTGGAACTTGATCTATTTATTAAACAGGCTGTATGTAAGACACTATTTTATAAGTTTGTGGCTCGGAGTTCTGCTGTGGATATTTGGGGGGATCTTTTGTGGGTAAAGTCACTCAAGTTTGGATGTGGGAGTTTACTAGGTGACTGGTAATTGCATGGATAGTTTGAATCGGGCATGCTGAGATTTTTCCACATTGTTCATTGAGTCATAGGAAAAAGGGCACAATCCACCGTGAATACCCTTGAATACACTAAGTTAAAAACCATTCAAACAGTGATTTCATGTGGATATTTGGGGATATCTGCATTGGCTAAAGGAACTCAAGTTTAACAGGTAATTTGCATGGATAGTTTGCACCCAGCATTCTGTTATTTTTTCATGATTTTTTATTAAAGCATAGGAAAAGGGGCAAAACTTCCCCATGAAATACTCTTGAGTACACAAAGTCAATCCCTAATCAAACAGTGATAGTGACTTTAGATATTACTGTGGTTTTGTTCTATTCTTCACAAAGTTGTATCAGTGGACTATTCTGGTACAAGGAAAACTGTTTTAGATTCGTTCTATACGTTCTATGTTAAAGCTGGGATGAGTATGTACAGGGATTAGAAACACTGCTACCCTTCGAATCATCGAACCATGAATGTGTTACTCGGCCAGGTTGTTCCAATGGACCCAGTGTGCAAGTTTGTCAAACATTAAGTCTGCTCAGTATGCCAAGTTAGTCATAACTGGCACTCCATACAATGCATATGCAGTTGATCAGAACAAGCTAGCTGAGCAACACATTCACGGTTTGATGATTCGAAGGATAGCAGCGTATCTAATCCCTCTACATACTCACCCCAGGTTAGAGGTAGTCTTCTGACAATAACTAGGATTCTGAAGCATTTTTGTTGCCCGATTCTTCTGGAGCACCTGGTATACAAAGTCTTCAATTTAGCTTAAGTGAAATACCCTTGAGTATGATATTTAAACACCAATCAAATGGATCGTATGAGTGATAACATTAAACCTCCCGTATAAAATGTCCCAATTTGTCAGAAACATAAAAATGTAAGGTCATAAATGGCTCTCCTACTCCTACAAATTCTCGTCAAGACCACATAAACTATGGTCATATCAGGGATTGATTTTGTTGTTGTTGATAATCCACAACCAAAATTTGTCTAATGATGGTTTCCCACACCCAAATCACTGATATGCTGTGTATTTTGTAAGTCTGGTCAGTAGGTTATCAGATCATTAGAACATGGGTTTAGACAGTAAAAGCCAGTAAACTGGCAATTTTATCCTTGAAGACTGCTAGAACAGTTTTATGGTAACTATTCGGTAGGAAAATCGTGTGTGAATATCTCAGGCCTGATATCAATTTCTGTTTGTAAGATCGGAAAGATTTGTGTTGGTCCAGATTTCTCTTGTTTTATAAGACATTTATCAGCATATAATTCACATGTCTCTAAGGTTTCAAAACGGTTGACTTACGTATGGTGGTAAAGGGTAACTAATTGGAAAGAGTGTATCATACTGCGCCTCAATAGCTGTATGTTCAAGGATAATCACACTACCATTACTTGTTTAATTAGAGCCCACTGTTGTGGTCAAGGGATTCGTGAGTCCGAAGAACTTTTCTACTTTGATTTACAGCACAAAGCGTTAAGTCTGCCTTGGGCCACCAGGTATACATGGTGGCCCGGCAATTACTGGGGAGGTCTTAATCAGATTTTCGCTCAGTTTTCGACAGCATTTATGTAAGTCAAATTGAGAAGAGGACAACATTTGGTCTTTAGAGAAAAACCTTTGAGTATGATGTTTAACACCAATCAAACTTGTCAGTTGACAATTTACAGCAACATATATTATACATGTATGGTTTTCTATGCTTTTTGTACTTAAGGAATGGAGTACATGTTTACGACTTCATGTGAGGGAAATACTCTTTACCACAGCTTTAAACAATACAACCTGATCAAACTACTATTTAAAATGTTATCTGTATTATACTGTGAACTAAGCGTATTGTTTGGGCCAGGTGCCATCCATTAAGAAATAACAGTTTTGTATCCATCATCGTGGACTCGTCATAGGCATACATGTATAACTTTATTTACTATGTTGCCCTTGGGCTGGTTGCTCGAAGCACAATTAAATTTAATCCACTATTAGATGAGGTCACGCCATGTTGAAGGTCTATCTGTAGCCTGGTATTAATGTTTTAATCTGGAATTAGTGGCTAATCGCCTTTCGAGCAACTGGTCCCGGTGTTGTCAGAGCTAAGGGGCCGCATCAATGGCTAGTCTATTTGTGATGTGTTTGCTTTACATTTTGAGATTGTCCTGTTTTTTACCTATCTTGTACTTATTTGTTGCCAATGGCATTGAGGGTGATTCCGTTCATCATTGGGATGACACTGAATCAAATGAGAGAAATAACCTATTAAAGTATGCCGTTAAACCCTAATCAAACAAACAATAACTTGGGATATACCTTTTTGGTGATTGTCTGGAGTTTCCAAAGTGCCCAAACTCTCATACCCAAAGGTGACTCAAAGCTGATATGTTGTTGAATGTCTATTGATAAAAAAACACTCTTTGATTTCTTATGTTAAGTTTGGTGACCTGTTCTTGTCTTTTTCATGTTTATTACCATTGTTAATAAATTCCACTAATAGACGGTGAGGCATATTACTCACCACTAAACAACCCAAAATATGCTTCTGATGTAGAACCCCAATCAAACGAACTGTAAAGACCTATTGACTTCAATGAAGAAACTAATTTCAGATAATTATAATATTATTTAAATGTACATCTTCACAAGAAAAGAGCAAAAAAAGTGCGTATAAATGCAATTGTTTTGGGGCATCTTTTATTTGTTTACCATTGTACATGAACTATTGCATGAATGGGGGATTTTTTTAAAATATATTTTATAGTCTTCAAGTTATTTTAAGTTGTTTAAAGAACATGTGTACATGTACATTTTATTTCCTGTACAAGAAGCTTTGGATTTCTTTACTTTTTAATTGAGAATAAAATTATGTTTCCTTAAAATTCTGTCTGGCATATTATTCCATATTTTAAAACTGTTTTGACTCTTGACCTCATTTCAGTGGTACCCCTGCAATCAACTGGTGCGCCCTTGAAATTATTTCGTTGGTACCATTAGAAATCATACCCATGTTCCTGTTAAATTTAAGCTGTTCCCTTTAAGTTATAGGCGTGTATCCATAAATCATCATTGTGGTACCCTTTCAATCATTTGCGCTTGAACCCTTTAAATCATAGCCGTGGCACCCTTTAAATCATTGCGCTTGAACCCTTTAAATCATAGCCTTGGTACCCTTTAAATCATTGCGGTGGTACCCTTTAAATCATTGCCGTGGTACCCTTTAAATCATTGCGCTTGAACCCTTTAAATCATTGCCTTGGTACCCTTTAAATCATTGCCGTGGTACCCTTTAAATCATAGTGGTGGTACCCTTTAAATCATTGCCTTGGTACCCTTTAAATCATTGCCTTGGTACCCTTTAAATAATTACCTTGGTACCCTTCAAACAATAGCCATGTTCTCTTCAAATGAATGTGTTGCCCTTCAAATTTACCGTGGTTCCTCAGTTTGCATCTGTTAGATAAGTCCCATGAAGTGTCTCTGTGTGAGTCACTTCGCTCTGATTTTAGGTAGGTCTGCTGAGGTTACCTTCGGGCACAATAAGAAGTGGATAACATCCCACGAGTGAAGCTCCCTTTTATAAGTGAAATACCCTTTCTGCTTTATCTGGCCACGTCTTGAATAAGTAATCCGTTTAGCTATACATCTTGGTTCCATTGGAAACGTAGAACAATCAACATGCATGGATACTATGACTTTTTGAAAACTTAGTTTTATTTTCCTCAAATGTCAATAATTATAGATTATAGACTTTAGTTAGGAGCAAACCCATCATCCAAACACATGGTTTCTCCATACATACGGATACGCCTATAAAGAGACCAGGCTACATAACGCTGCTTCTTTGTATTCTGACCTTGTTTCATAGGCCAATTACATGGGCCACTTAAAAACTGTTATTCGCATTTGATGGACTATCATAGTAAACAGAGAAGGACAATCTTTTGTCTTTTACTGCAACTTCACTATTAAAGATTATTGTCGATTGTTAGATACAGTGGACGCTGCAGTGAAATCTATTTTTTGTTGCTTTAATTTTGACATTGTAAAATCGCACTAAACTGTATCTCACTGTTCAGTCCGGTTAAGGGAGATTGATAGCACCTGACTACATGAGACACTGTCATACGGATCAATCTAGCTAAGGGAGTGACTAGTGAGCTCATCCTTGTTTGAGCTTACCAGGGTGAAGGATATAGTTTAAAGTGACTCCCCTTGTCTCGAGAAGATTAGGTAGCTATTGGAAATCTGTGTCTGTCCCTCTTTTTGGTTAAAAAGCTGGTGCTCCTGTTAAATACGTTAAAAGTGTCTGGAGTAATTTTCAAAGATTACATAACTACATAGTTACAGCGTTACCCATAAAATCATAACCATGGAACCCTTGAACCCGTTGGTGAGGTACCATTGACCTTATAACAGTGGTACTCTTGAAAGCATAGTCTCTGTACCCTTAAAATGATAGTAATCTTTAATACATTTTAAGTGATTACCAAGGTACCCATGGGACAGTGGCTGCGGTGCCTTTGAAATAAAAACCACAGAGCCTTTGAAATCATGAAACACAGTATTATTGAAATCCCAGCCATGATACCCTTGAAATTATATCAGTGCTACCCTAGAAATCATAGCCCTGTTGGTGCCTTTGGCGTCATATAAATCATAGCCGCCTTGCCATTGAATTCCTAGCCGTTCTACCCTTGATGTCAAAGCCCTGTGAAGCATTGAATTCATAGCCGTTCTTGCCTTGAAATCATGGCTCATGAAATCCCTTGGAATCGCAGCCCTCAAAGCTTGACATTATACCCGTAGAAACATTGAATTCCTAGCCGTTCTACCCTTGACAGCATACATAATAGCCATTCTACCGTTGATCTCATAGCTTGCCGTAAGTGGGTCTAGAAATTAAAACTGGGATATTGTGTTTGCCTGCAATTTACTGTGGGGTTCAGCTAGGTCGGTGTGACCTCTCCGTATTTCAGACATTCATTTTGACGGCCTCTCCTCAACTGTACAACTTAAGATTCCGTTACTTAGAATTTCCACTGTTGGAGTACATCACAGCTATGCGAAAGAAATACGCACAATCACGGCGTTTAACACCAACTAAGGAACGAATCAAAAGTCAGTGTTTGTATTTTTGCTTCCAGATCTTGAAGAAACGGGCGAAAAAATGTGTCCAGTTTGCCAGAAAAAGTTCACTAGACGCTCCAGTTTGAAACGTCATATGCTGCTACACGAACAAGACCCCCGGCCTTTCCAATGCTGCTATTGTCTTATGAAATTCAACAGAAAAGATTATGCCCGAGCTCACGAGTCGCGTTGTGCCAAATTACCACCATCTCGTGTTCATTTATATTGAGTTAGCTATTGAAAGTGCTACGGCCGTCATATAAGTGAAATACCGTTATGGACGACACCAATAAGTCAATCATATTGAAAAGGCTGTTTGATGATTTATAATTATAATTCACATAGCCGAATATTCAGAATCAGACGTTTAGAAAGTAAACTTCAATCAAAACAGGGCCGTGGCTTAGTCGTAGCGTGTGCGCCTACTAAACTGAACCTGCTTTGATGTTCCGTTCACAGGATCGAGTCCGCCTGTCGACCATCAGGTATATGAGCGACTCGCGTGTTGTGGCTCCTGCAATTTCTGGGGTGGTTTTTATGAGGTTTCCTCTCGGTTTTCCACCGTAATAAGGCTAGGGGCAGTGAGTCGTCATATATGTGAAATACGCTTGAGTAAGACGTAAAACCCAAACAAACAAAAAAATCAATCAAAACATATTACATCAGTATTTACCCGAAAAATCGGAGGAAACATCTGTTAAAAGAGGGGATAACAAAAATTACACATGTGTGTATACGGAAAGCACTAACACAATTACCAAGGTTGGTTACGCCAATGTCAGACAAAATCTGACCACAAAGTAAAAAAAGAACTAAAGCAATGTATGTTTAACAAATCACTGGGCGCAGCCATATGTATACTAACAGTCTTCTGTGTGTTCGGGTACAAAAGAACGAGCGTGTGCAGTGCTGTGTTTTCCAGTTGAGAAATGGACCAAGTGACCGTATTCAGTCATATATCGTCCACCCAAAAACAAAAGATTACACAAGATGGCAATCGAAAGCGACACATTTTAAGAACAGATGAGTGGTAAATCAGTGAGATTCAGGCAAACAAAGATGTAATAAAGACTGTCCCAGATATTCAAATTATGTTTATAACTGTCTTGAAGCGGTTAAGTTTGTTTGTATTCTACGGTATTGGCCTCCTCATAAACCTTATTTATTTCCAGAGAATGAATTCTCATTTTCAGTCTTAATTTACGTTTTTATGTGTGATCTCCTGACACGCTGACCAATTAAAATAAAATCAAAAATCAAACTCAAAACAAAAAATGTGGAGTATACATGCCAGCCAGATCAGCGAGGATTAGCATACAGATAATCTATAAGTTTAGATCCAAGTGTCGTCATTATATAGTACAGGCATATATACATATATGCAAGTATCGTCTATTGGTTATATATAGGCCTACATTTATCAGTGCTGTGATATTACAAAATACAAAAAAAAAAAAATTAAAAAAATACAGGAATTGTTTATTTGCTTGTTTTACCTTATAAAGAGATTGTAAAATGTAAATGTTCTTACGAGAGTGTGAGACGTGGCCCTTTTAGGCGTTCTCAACCCCTGTCTGGTAGCTGTCTAACTGACATTGTTAATAGTGGCTTAGATCCAGGTATCGGCAATACAGTCTTACCCTTTATATATCGTAGCTCAGCGCGCCCGACTAACCTCTTTGTCTAGTGTACATACCCATCTTGTCAGGGGTATTTTAACTGTCCTATGAAGCGCAGGCCATATTGTCTCCTGGAAATTACTCAGGAAAGAATTACCTTTCATTCAATTACAAATTTGCTGTAGTTGACGAAGAAATCTTAATTAGACACTGTTTCAAAATTGCTAAAATAACCCAGCTTTAAATGGAGCAAGATTACGTCATGGTATAGTTGTTCTATACTCAATTTGATTGGCCGATTTCTGACAAAATGTCTGGGTCGAAACGGCGAACAGCATAAGCTTGGGTACTTCAAAACAAGATATAAAGCAAGGATATGTATCTAATTCAACAACAAAAGATTTCAAAGTTTATGACCGTTTGTTTTCAATAGAGGACAGGGGATGTCTTTATTTATGTATATTTTTGTCATTGACCAATTATGGAAGGCGATCTGTTTGTGGTGTCTGTATTGCGTCCTGTCATTGTTTTGTATTTGTTCCGTGATGTCTTTGTTTGTTGCCAGTGGTGTTGAGGGTCGTTCCCTTCCCCATTGGGCTGGCAAGTCGTCATATAAGGGAACTACCCTTGAGTACGATGTTAAACCTCAATCAAACAAAACTGGGGAAGCATGTTTAATGTCTGCGGACCAAATGTGGGATGATATATGTGATTGGCCATTAGCCAGTCGGGCCTATTGAAGATTGAACCATAGACACTTGTATTAGGTGTTAGAAGTCTGTTCTTGTTAGGTATTGCAGTTGACAGTCTAAGGCTTGACTCTCCATTAGAGAACAGAATATGGGAAATCCCGTTTCGCAAAATCGTACTGGATTGTCAAAGCTGGAATTGTTTATTCGTAACACATGGGCCAATTTTTAAACTTTTCAAGTCGCGGCTGCGCGTTGCCCAGACTCCCACTTCATGTCAAAGTAGCGTCTTCTCATTTGGATCTACAACAAACACATCATTTTCCCTCTCTTGAGCCAGATAAGATGCTAAAGATGTTGCCCCGTGATAGAGCGGGTGGGCCATGGCCCTGCAGAATACTCCCTCGGCTTCCTCGGTCCATCGATAGAGGCGAGAAAAGAGGTTGCTTACTGTTGCCTTGGTGTTCGCAGAGCTAAAGGGTAACTGGAAGCAGATTTGTTTGTGATGTTCTGTATTTCTGTCTGTCGTCATATAA
>JARFOD010035922.1:0-10428 GCA_031763545.1 Mopalia muscosa
TATATATATAAGCAAGCACTGGGGAATTTAAAAACTGAGTATATGTCAATATTATGAAGACTATAAGTAACTGGCTTTATATATCTCTGTATACACGTGTGAAGAACATCCAATAATAAAATACAATATAATTGATCAGACAAACACCGATATCATTAATAAACATTTCATTCATATAACTGAAATTCATTCACGACAACTTTCCCATCGGTCAAACGCCTACTTAACGTGTATTCCTTTTTGTTGTTTATTTGAGTATTTAAAGACAACACCAGTCACACGCTAATTTGTTTTTTCCGATTGCACAGGAATAACAGTAGGGCCTATGTATTTACTGATTAGATTTAATATAATTCCGGTCAAACAATTCACCTTTATGCATCAATAAGTCATGGGTAGGGCTTTTAATATATCTTGTTTACATTTAGAAACGACTGTTAATTTATATGGTAAAGTCAACATATATCGGGTGCATTCTTAAGCTCTGAAAATAAAATCTTACACACATTTCTACAATAAAAGGAATAAATAGCTTAAACATAAAGAAATTAGAAGAAAATGATATATTGAACAGGATCGTGTAACGGTTCGATGATTCAGCTCTAGGCGAGAGAAGACGTGTAGATGACAGGAAATAGCGATTCAAATGAAACAACCTACGATACAGGGGGGGGGGGGGGGGAGGGGGGTGAATGAACTGTAGAAATTATGGTCTTATAAAATCAGTGTTTGTTTGCTGTATCATGCTTCATGCTTGTTCCCCCCGCCAGAGACGAAACTATAAAACATCGAGTTGAAGGCGATTAGATTCATATCTTCTGATGACCAACTCACGACTGCACGTGTTTCATTCAGCATTTGAATTTTAAATCTGATCGTGTGTTAATTACCAGCTGTACATTGTTCACAGTCAAACAGCCCCAAATAGGCATTGTTAGCAGTTGAGACAGGCAACAAAGGTAAGCCCCTAGAAGTCAGTCCAAAGATTCCATTCAGCATATTGCTTATACAAAACATATTTTTAATTGTATTACTGAAGCTATAATAGCGAATTGTTTTGTTATGGGACCATAGATGTGACTATAGATCACCACAGCGTGTTATACTCTCTAACAATATCATATTAACGTCACCTGTGAAGTTTTGGACGCAGAACCTTGTTTGCCTGTCCAGCTGTGTAAAGCATCATTCGTTTGGAACCGACTTATAAAATAGTGTGGGTTTTCCATTTCTTTTTTTTTAAGGAGTACAAGCTATACTATAGGTAATATCTGGTTTATTTTTCAGATGAAGGGAAATGTAATCGTGTGCCTTGTAGTGGCGTTCTATGCGTCTTCTGTAAACACATCTGACAGGCCAAAGCGACAAGGTAGGTTTTACAAACTAGGTAGGGTTGTACGGGGGCACAAGATGGCGGGCGGGATAGGGGGATGTATGAATGTATGTTTTGATGTTCAAATCTCGTGCAAAATGAAAAAAGACGTAAGATGATAACTTGTACAACACACAAAAGTTAATATTATTGGAATAGCTGAACACATTAGTATTATAAACACTGGACATGTGGTAAATTGTTCCACATGACTGAACTCCGCGGCATGTAACCCGCAAAGCTGATTATTATAATGCATGTGAATATCTGCGGACACCTTGACAAATGCATAGGAATAAAATGTGTGACTAACAGAAGGCCTATAACTGTAACGGAATTCTTTTATATTCCGTGCATCTTTGATTTTGTTGTCAAGTTAAGGTTTTAGGGAATTGCCTGCTATAGATGTAACCAGGTCTGTTTTCAATCAATAATGCTCAATCAACGGATTCCCACGCGGCATTAGGCTGTATTTACAACCCCGAACTGTTATTATTATTATTATTTCATCCTTGGAAGGCCTTTTTTGCCATGTTTTTATGGATACAAGTCAGCCATTGGCCGCGTATAACTAAACTATAACACCTATATTAACATGATACCATGGGGAGATTCTCGCTAATGTGATTTCATCACTACGCTCAATCATGATTGGGGTAAAAATATGGCCTCAATTCAGCAGACGCCTACAATATGTTCTCAAATCACACACATATAGAAATCGTGAAATATCAACACTATACCGACTACTTGTTTCAGTTGATCCTTCAGGTAAAATTCATGTCAGATTGGGGACGTTAGCATGGCACGAGGTGACATGCTCGTTACAATTGAGGATTCACAACACAAGATGCATGCAGTTTACAGTTGTTGAAGTGTACTGTGAAAGACACAAAGCAAGAATTTATTTCATATCAATTGTTGTCCATATGTACGAGTGATATTAGAGCAGACCTACGCTCCTATTTGTACACCTGTCCTTTTGGCGAATCTTGAACTTCTGTTCGCACTATGTGATTAGTATGACCTGTTGTTACGACACGGGAGTTGATGCTTATCTCTGTTTTATCTCATCATGTATATCCTATCGATTTCTGCTCAATTATATGCAAGAGTTAGAATTGATTGCCATCGTAATCATTATACAGGTTAAACTTAATGATTAATTGCATTGAGACAGGTAATAATTCTGCTTGTTTAAGCGTGAATCAGGAGCAAATGATTTTATGCATTAAACTTGCCATTTTCAACTAAGCATGACTTACAGCCTGATACGATCTTATCGTCACACTTCACTGGGTTACTGCTCTTAGTCAACTCATTGATACAGAGTATATTGTATTGTCTACTCTCACACAAAGCCAGTTTATATTTTTACAATTTTAGTTTTATCTTTATCCTGACATTCTTTTTTCAATTAAATGAGATTTGTTCGCTGGCCATTCCTACATTTATTTTTTTATAAGACCTTAATATTAATTTAATTTCAGAGAACAACAGACCGAAATTTTTCTGCTACTATGCGACTTGGGCAAAATACACTCGTTTAGGAGCCTCTGCTATCGACCCGTTTATTTGTACACACATCGTCGTGGCGTTTGCAGAGGTTGAACACACCACCCAAACGGCAGGAATCATAGCTTTTGACAGATCCGACGAGAATGATGTGTAAGTAAGGTTGAGAATAACTGTAAGTTACCGTCTGGTATATTATTAGTCTTTGTTCACAGAGATGGCAACTAACGATGATAATATATTTAGAAAACAATTGAACAATAACATCAACATAATGATTAAACTTGTGTTTACCCAATGTTGACTTACGACTGACACTAACGGCAACAACATACGAATAAACCTGTGTTTTCCTAGTTCTGAAATAAGACTGACACTAACGGCAACAACATACTATTAATCCTGTGTTTTCTTAATGCTGAAATTAGACACGACACTATCCACTAAAACATACGACTTGTTTAACATGTAGCCTATATGGTTACGTCGCAGCACATAGTTGGGCTTATAGAGATGTCTTCATTAAAACAGGTTTCCCCAGATGTTGGGACTAAAAGTCCGTAATCCTGACTTGAAGGTACTTTTAGCTGTGGGAGGCTGGAGCCACGGAACCGCTAGATTTGCTAAAGTAGCAGATAATCCTACATTACTGAACAGTTTTGTTAGGAACACTGTCTCATATCTGAAGAAGTTTGGATTCGATGGTCTAGATGTGGACTGGGAATTCCCCACATCCAAGCCCCAGTTTACACGATTTATCAGAGTAAGTTATTTGTTTGGGAAATCGAATACAAATTCAATACTGTGTAATCTAATTCATACTTAATAATAATTGGGATGAGATTTATATTTGTCATTTTAAAATAAATGGTCTTTACCTCATTCCAGTCTTCTAAGCTTTGTCTATGACCATGCTTCGGTATCATAAATGAGGTTTTCAACTATGTTATGATCTTATTGTGTGTTTTGAGGCCTAAAGGTCAAACGGAATCTTAAAATGACGATTGTGTGTTCAGTTGAATCTCACATGGAAATGTATAGTGAATAACGATTGAGAAAACTTGTGGGTGGACTGATGACCATGACGCGTCGCTAGACAAACACACACTCATCTGTAATTCAGCTACTTTAATCAATCAACTAGCAAATGTAATAATACATTCCTTGTCTATACGGTAAAGAGTTCAGATTAGATTTCAAGGGTCATTGCACAAGTTCGTAAATAATTTTTGTATGAAATCGATTAAATGTATTCGGATTTTGATTGATATCTGCTTTTTTCTGCTCAATTCTCATCTCACAGGCTTTACGGAATGAGTTCAATAAGGTGGAAAATTCATATCTCGAGCTAACGTCAGCAATGTCTGCCGGAGAAGCAACAATTATCAGTGGATACGACATTCCCGCCTTAGCTCCGTAAGTTAACACTCTGTGACTTAAGATATACGATAAGAAACAATAGAATCTCACGAATTGTCATCCAGAGAACATTACATATACTCACTGCAGTGACTGGAACATACTGCAACTGTATAGAAGTGACATAATGAAAGGCTTGTATTTAATATCACCATAGTGATGATCATAATGACCAGGCCCTGGTTTTTGAGTCACACATAATGCGGGTCAAGTCGATAGTCAGTAGAATAGAAGTGGATAGCTGATTTGATGGCTAGCTTGATGGTGAGTCGGGGATAAAGCCCTCTTTGCCAAACAGACACCGTTTGCCCGGTATTTGACTGGGATACCATTCTGGTGACAAAGAGTTACCCTTTGTTTGATAGTCCACAAAGAAAAGCATCTTACACCAACAATGTCTTATATTTCCCTGACACATCAGTATGACCTCATACAACCACACTATGTATATATTATACCGAGACAAAATGCACCAGGTGTTTGATTTTCCACAGAGACTGTACCAAATGTCACCATTTGTTAGATTTCCTTGAGACTGCATTGATTATGAGGACGTTGGTGAAAGGCATATAATCAGCCTCAAAATTGCTCTACAGTAAATACTATTTAAAACAATTCAGCTTGTTATTTCGTTGGCTTTCCTGACGCCAAATAGCTGCTGTAGAGTTCCCGAGTATTTATTATATTGCCTGTGTTGGTCTTTCATTCAGATTGTTAGACTATGTCTTGTTGATGTCTTATGATTTACACGGAGGATGGGAAGGCAAGACTGGACACAACAGCCCATTGTTCGCCCGGCCAGAGGAATCCTCTTGGAGGGCACGCTTGAACACCGTAAGTTTCATAAACAACACATGTCGCTTATTGCTTTCACGTTTCGTAGAGGTGCTTTCCACTCTGAGCACAGCTAGGTTCAAGGCCAACAAGGCCTGAATTATATGTGATAACTTACTCGAGTTCGTCGGCATGCTCCGACTATTTTTCCCAGTTATACTACGACTTAAACTTGCCTGACTTAAATAAAACCATAGCTCCCGGCAGCCATGATTTGGACCAGTGCATGACGATGATGGATTTGTTGCGCAAGTGTGTTCATTTTTAAACACCACACCCTGTAGGGGAGTCATTTTAAAAACGAATAGACCAGAGTGATATCGGGGTTTGAACTTCAAGTAAACAGAAATCTCGTACATTTCGCGATCTTCAAAGTACATTTTTTGATTGACGGGTGACTGGATTTAGACAGTTTATCGTGTAAATCTCGTAGCCATTCCTGATTTCGCTTTACATGACCGACATGCCTTCGTAGGCTCTAGTTTGAGGGTAGCATTTAATACCATCCTCAATAAAACTGATATCTCCATGTAAGGGAAGTACGTTTCCAGCATGTCCATATTATATAAACAAAAAAAATCAATCATCAATCCATCGGTCAGTCAGTCAGTCAGTCCGTCAGTCAATCAGTCAGTCAATCAATCTCAGCAAAGTGAAGATTTACAGAGTAAGTTTGCATCCACCTGCATTTGGTGAGTATGGTGATATTGATATTGACTGTCAATAGAGGTGAAGACTGCCATGGTTGTCTGTATGAGTTGTTATACTGAAGAGCCTGCGCATGTTAGTGCACTATTGAGACATGTGGTGTATTTTCAACAGGAGTGGGCTGCCAACGAGTGGAATGTTAGAGGTATTCAACGGTCCAAGATTATAATTGGAATGACAACATATGCCCGAAGATTTACCCTTAATGATCCAAATGTAAATGGAATCGAGGCGCCTGCTGCGTGGTGGAACCAAATCCTTACATACAAACAGGTCAGTGAAGATTTACTATCAATGATCCTTATGTGAATGGAACCGAGCGCGTGCTTCGTGGTGGAACCAAATCTTTACTTATAACGGGTCCGGTAGTCAGTATTACATCAACGTAGAAACACGATCTCAGTTTAATTAATGTGTTTTATAAGTTCTTAAAAGAACTATTTGAATGCCATTCGTCAAAGAGTTTTTGAAACGTTACACAATTGTCTGCTTTAAACTTTAATTAAACTAAAGTGATATTTTATTTGACTGAATGTAGAATTTGTTTCGCCAGAATGAAGGAAATTCACCTTCATAATTGTTTTACACAGATATTTGTAACCTTTGACAAGAATTGTTTACATCACACCTACTCTTTTTTTAGGTGTGCTCTGAGTTTCTACCTGGAAGCACTGTTGTTTGGGACCGGGACAGCCAAGCCCATTATGCGATAAAAGGCAACCTTTGGCTGAGTTTTGACAGTGTGGACTCTGTCAGAATCAAGGTAATTCTCACAACATTTGTGGAATCTTTTCTAGTTTCTTGAAAGGTATAGACCATCTTAAGAGCAAAACAGTAGCGGTGATTTATATACATTCAGTATTTATTTATATTTAAGTTAAGATTACAAGCGTAAGTTGGCTGTTATAATAATAAGGTGATTAGGAGAATACTAGATTCTACTCGATTTCAGTGTAGAGCGTAGAGGATGTACAAGCGAAGATATTATAACGATTGGTTTGATCTAAGCTCGTTGTCATTTTGTCTTCAGACTGAGTGGCTGGTACTCAATGGGTTTGGAGGTGCTATGGTGTGGACACTTGATCAGGACGATTATGGAAACACGTGTAGACAAGGAGCATACCCTCTACTTACCACTATTAAAAGAGGACTTTTCGGATCGGATGGAAGGTGGATATTCACAATAGAAAATTTTCTATTCTCTACATTAAAATATATAGGCCTACTTGTAATTTGCCGATCATTTTCGCTTAGTTGAAATTCAAAGACTTTTTCATGGATTCAAAGGAATAATACTCCTTCACGTTTTATTTTACTTTCATAGAAATAATTGAAATTCCAATCAAATATGCTGTTTCAGACTACCCATCCCGGCGTTCCCTGGGAGTTTATCCACGGTGACCGCCCCCACGGGAACCCAGCCTACGACACGCCCCACAACCACCAGATCAACAACACCCAGGATTATAACAACTGGTAGGCCATTTTTAACTTCCACGGTTCATATCCGTCAGTTGTCATGACCTAATTAAGCATCCTTTATAGGTGTTCTTCTGTCGTATTTTATTTAGTCAGGACATGGATTATGTAAATATTCTTCAGCTGGACGACTCAGAGGTAGGCTTATATGTAGATATTTCATCTTCCACCGTTGAGTATAATTCCATCACTTCTTTCTACCCCAGGGTCTGTTGACTGTGCACGTGACCCACCTGGTGATTATCCAATCATCGGTGTCTGTACGGCTTTCATCAAATGTGCTAACGGAATAGAACACATTTTCCAGTGTCCTCCAACATTGTTCTACGACCCTGTCTTTGATTGGTGTAACTTTGAGGATTCCGTGAAACCAAACCGACCGGATTGCTCGTGGTAAGGGACATAACTCCATCGCACATCCTGGTCATCCTCTAATGTCAATGTGTGTTGTAATCTCTACATTCTTACTATTACTGTTCTGTGGTAAACGGTTTCATCTTTTCTCATTTTTTTTTTAATCTTTGTTATTTTTTTTTAAATACATATTTTCATACTCATTCCTCACTGTCTCTTAAACATTGAATGTATCTAAACATGTTTAAAGTTGGTCATGTATCTCTTTGGTGTTGTGCTGTGTACGTTTGACAATTGGTAATCTGGCAAAGCCTTCTGTACTCACCTGTCTAATGATCTCTGTTCTTGTGTTAAACATTCGGGCATGTTTTTATCAAGGAACCTTCTTGAATGTAGTGTTATATCCAAACTGTATATAAGCCTTTCATCACTAGGGAAAGAAACTTCTTTGAGTGGCATTTAGAAGCAGGGATTGTAACATAACGAGTTATTTTATGGATGTACATCTTCTGGGTTTAATAACAGCATAGTTTAGGAGCAGAGTCTATTGCGCCTCGGAGCAGATTCTAGCACGACATTAGCTTAAAACGGTGCTAGAATCGGCTCCGAAACGTTGCTAGTCAATTAACATAGAAGTTGTATATCAATAAAATGTATATATTGTTGTTAAGTGTGTATATGTTATGACAGACTTTATCCGTGTTTTCTAAAGCAGCGCTCGCTCCGTATTCACCAATCATGATGGTACAGCTTACATAGTAAATTGATGTTCACGTGTGTTAACTAGCAGTAAAGATAATCAATAAAGATTACGTCATCGATATAATTTCTCCGATGAACAATAGGGTATCCACACAACAATTTAACAGTCTAACAAAGTTTTTGGTGTGCAAAGGTTTTCTGATCTTCATGGCAGAATACATTTTAGACACGAGTTTCATCATAAATTCACTTCGCCAATTGGCGCTTATTTGACTATGGCAAAAACAACAAAAATATATATCGCGTTATAATGTTTAACGATTCCCGCAAGCGCAGTTAACGATTGATCTGAAGAATGTTTGTCGGCATCAGACAATATATATCGTGGACGTGATTAGTGGATCGCTGTTATGTGACCTTAACACTGAACCCGTTTGGAGGATTTGAGTACAGTAAAATAAAATCAATCACCATTATTCATACCTATTTTATAAGATATCAGTCAGTTAAATTTGGTAATATATATATGTGTATTCAATTATTTAAAAAGTAAAATATAATATATTTAACAATTTAGTTCATATATTGAGATTTATTTATGTGTTTTAAGAATAAACTTCTTAACTTTTACTGCTTTGTTGTTATTAAATGATTTGTCTTTTGTATTGCGTGAAAAGGTAAGCAGTCAGATCGATCAGGACTACCCGGTCAGTTTCTGACATTCTTTTATTTGACCTTTATCTGCCGTAAATCGCTTAAATTCAACAGTTGTTAAAGGTATTCGTATGGTGCCGTATGCGAGAACACGCGTTTATTTTTTTCCACAATTTTACACTATTTGCATTTTAATTTAAATTTACAGATATATTAATAGTACGGTACTGTATCTCCGAGATAATCAACGACACATTTCATTCAAATCTGATAGAATAGAGTGACGACTGGATTGATGTATTACAGAGACGACCCAATCGGTATATGACTGGGCGACCCAATCGGTATATTACAGGGACGATTCGATAGATACATAAACACTTGAAATCTGATACAACGCATTAGCGCTCTGATTGATACATTACAGGTACAACCTGGTACAATACAGTGACGGTCTGGTTGATACATTACAGCTACAACCTGATACAACACAGTGTCGCTCTGATTGATACATTACAGATACAACCTGGTACAATACAGTGACGCTCTGATTGATACATTGCAGATACAACCTGATACAATACAGTGACGCTCTGACTGATGCATTACAGATACAACCTGGTACAATACAGTGACGCTCTGATTGATACATTACAGATACAACCTGATACAATACAGTGGCGCTCTGATCGTTACATTACAGATACAACCTGATACAACACAGTGACGCTACAACCTGATACAATACAGTGACGATCTGGTTGATACATTACAGATACAACCTGATAAAATACAGTGCCACTCTAATTGATACATTAGAGATACAATCTGATACATAAAGTGACGCTCTGATTGATGCATTACAGATATAATCTGATACAATACAGTTGCTGTTATATTGATATATTGGTCCTACAGTTACAACCTGCTACAACACAGTGATGCTCTGATTGATACATTCCAAATACAACCTAATACAATACAGTGACGATCTGGTTGATACATTACACATGTAATCTGATACAATACAGTTGTTGTTATATTGATATATTAGTCATACAGTTACAACCTGATACAACACAGTGATGCTCTGATTGATCAATTACAGATACAACCTGATACAATACAGTGACGATCTGGTTGATACATTACAGATACAACCTGATACAATACAGTGACGCTCTGATTGATACATTACAGATACAACCTGATACAATACAGTGACGATCTGGTTGATACATTACAGATATAATCTGATACAATACAGCGACGATCTGGTTGATACATTACAGATATAATCTGATACAATACAGCGACGATCTGGTTGATACATTACAGATATAATCTGATACAATACAGCGACGATCTGGTTGATACATTACAGATATAAT
>JARFOD010035933.1:0-10428 GCA_031763545.1 Mopalia muscosa
TTGTTTGTGATGTTCTGTATTTTTGTCCGTCGTCATATAAGTGAAATACCCTTGAGTACGACGTTAAACAAACAAACCAATATTTCACTTCTGAGCACCACCTGTGTACTTGCTACTTAACGGAAAGTTAAAAAGGTACCAATTCTACCTACAGTCGCACCCAACAGAAACATAAAACACAACTCAGAAACATTGAGTGTTCTTCCAGACAGAGTTTCGACTTTGGTAGAAGATAATGACCTAGAGTTGTGTCACCATACTTTTTCAAAGACACAAGTTTGGTGACTTTGGTCTGAATGAATCAGCAGTGTTTTTCAGAAAGGTGTCCAGATTAGTGTCTTTAAGCGGTGCTTTTTCATGACAATAGAATTCTCAATATTTTTTTTCCGTAGGGTTCTTCAAATTTTTCGATGAATCTCCATGACCTCAGAAGTTCCAGTGATATTGAGGAATGGTTGCTTCAGTTTTCGGATAAAGACATCGAAGAACATCTCTATGCTCATGGGGACAGTAATTTTATTCTAAGGAAGGAAAGTAGTCAGCAAAGTATTGGGCAGACTTTTAGCAGTGATTTCGGAAATGAGAGTCGAGAGGAATCTGCGGCAGACTGTGAAGATGTTACCCTAGTAACTGATGAAGAACCTGGCATTATTAATGATACCCAAACCCGGTTTCGACGAGAGTTTTACAGCCTCTGTCGGGTAGAGTCGAATAAGAGTTTGTGTTCAGGAAATAGTAGTACTGTGGGCAGTGACCTTGACCTTTGCACTTTGACCTCAGTGAACGGAAATGTTGGAACTCCTTTAGAAAACTGTGTTCAAGACCTATGCTCAAATCCTTCCTTAGCAACAGGGCATTCCAATGAGAAAATGGCTGAATTCGATAAAATTTCTCGACAAATCGCAGCACTTTCTCAAACTGTTGACGATTTGAACCGAAGTTTGTCCAGTATTGACAGTGTTGATGGAAGTTCAGAAGACATTCGCTTAGATGACTTCAAAGACTTTAAGCCCTCCAACACTGAAGAGTCCAGTGATGGTTTCCATTGGGTTGAAGATGATGAATTCTACTTAGCTCCTTGTAGTGGAGAACTTATGGTGCACGACACTTCTCTTGCTGCAGAAAATGGATGCTACACTTCTGATTGGATGAATGACTACATCCAGTCGCCCTATCAGCAACAGGATGAAGATTTCCATCATCATTTGCAGGATTTTCAAGATGAAACATTTTTAAGTTCTAATCATAGAATCTCAAACAACCCTGGAAACAGCCTGGCCTCTCATGAAGATATGATTGCTCGAGACGCTGAAGTAAGTGGAAAGTTTTAAAAAATGTGTTATACATGGGATTCTTTATCTATAAAGTGTGCAGCTTGTTAGTACTCAAAACCATAAATGTAGGGCTGATAACTGTTCTCAACAACTAGCACAGAAAGCAAGGTTTTATGTATAGTATTTAAGGCCAGGTAGTTTTAGGAACAATTTCCAGCTTGAAGTAAGTTGAAAATTTGAAAAATCTGTAACACAAGTGTGCTATGAAGTGTGCAATTTGTTAGTTCCTCAAAATCATAAACTATGTAGTTTTGAGCATTTTGGGCCCTATTGTCTAAACAGCACAAAAAGCAAGGTCTAATGTTTAGTGAGGCAGGGGAGTTTTTAAGAAACGATTCCCAGGTTCCTCTATTTCAGATATTATGAAATTAATATTTTATTGACATTAATTTGGGATTATAATATATTGGGGTGGCGATATATTTTCCATTACCAAATTACCCATGGAAACATCTCTGTATGAATATTTCGGGAGTAAATGCTAGTCAGCGACATAACTTATCCTTAGTCTTGATAATGTACCTGTGACATGAAATAACCCACATGTGTATGTTTTGGTTTTAACAATACATGTTTGCATGTCTGTAAAAAGTGTCATTTAATCTGGTATTAATCTAAATATTGTGTTGTTTGGTTGTACATCTACATGTATATTGAATTTGCTGGCAAAAGTTCTATCCAAAGCATGCAAATGCATCTTTCTCTATATGTATGTATATAGATTTATACTGTATATTTGTATTATGACATGGCTTTAAAATACAGCATTTAAATTTGTCTTGATTTATTATTTATGTTCCTTGCCTAATTGCTAAAATAAGTGTAAGTATTTTATCTTAAAATTATTTTTCTATTTATTTTTTATATCTTCCGTTTTTTATATGGAACAACAGAAGCACTTGTCCGTCAAGTTTTATAATCTGAACCCTGAAATCTGATGTAGAAAAGCAAAAAAAAAAAAAAACATACAAAGAACAGGTGTCCATTTTAAAGAGCCATTATAAATAGACATTTAATGTGGGAGGTTGATGCTTGCTGTTGCTCTCTAAGATAACAGTTGACAACTTGGAACCGATCTAGTTTCGCGGGTGGTTGGAGGGAGCTTCATGTTGCCCTGGTGCTATCAGAGCTAAAGGGGAACATGGAGCCAATCTGTTTGTGATGTCTGCATCACGTCCTGTATTTGTCCCGTCCTGTCTTTGTTTGTTGCCAGTGGTGTCGAGGGTGGTTTCATTCACCCATTGGGCTGGCACGTCATCATATAAGTACGACGTTAAACCCTAATCAAACAAACAAACAGAAATATTACACCAAAGTAAACAAACTGAAGATAGCAAGGTTTGCATCTGTAATTGCCACAATAAATGCCATGTGAAGTGATGTTTTGTGTACTAAAATGTTTGTGGATGAAGGAAGAAGGAAATGAATGTGTTGTTTCACTGGGATGATGAGTTTGAGTGTTGGACTAGGGTGTGAAATACATCAGTGAGAATAGGGATTCTGTTAAAATTATTACTGGGAGTCCGGGACTGGCATGCTGTGTGAGAGACTGGCAGCTTAATTAACCTGAGCTGTTCAGGAGCTGCAGCCAGGGTCCCTCTGTGTATCTATACTTATCTTATATGATCACTGTCTCAGAGGAGCTACCAGGGAGAAATGTGTAACGTTTGCATTTTGCTCAAAACTTCCGATAGGAAGATATGCATTTCTGAAAGTGTGGACAATGACTTCATATTTATTTGTCCACAAATTTGCTGAGGGTTGAATTAGGAGTATTGTGAATGCATATGCAAAGATATCATTTTATCTTAAGCTCAGTGGAGTTGTTTTGAAAAGCTAAAATCTATTTGTTTCTACATACTTGTAGTATTTACTGCCAGTTAGAGATTTACTGCTTAAAGAGTGTGATACTTTTAAAAACAGTCCTGAAGTTGTTTGAGTGACTTTTCCCTAGATGTCAAATAACCTTACTCCAGGTTGTTTTATTGTGGTCTGAAAACTGAAAACCGCATACATAGCACATTTTCCCAAAACTGGACTGGAGATTTTAATTTCCAGAAGGATATTCTGTTGTGTTGGACACCTTTGAAATCAAAGTAATATTCCTGGGGAGGCAATCTGTGGATTTTATGCCTAAGGTTTTTTGTTGTTTTAAGAACAGTTTCAATACCTACTTTCAGTTACCTTTGATTTCTCATACATATTGAATTTCAAGCAAAATGTAAAGCTGGTTAAGAAGATGATGTGTCTAAAACACTGATATTTCCTAAACATCTTTTCAGTATCTTCTCTTACCAAAATAGTTACAAAAAAATTGACTAAAAAGTTCAGGAGAAAAAATAAACGAGGAAAAGTTTGACTGATTGTGAATACGTTAAGAGTCCACTTCTAGAAGTGTATAAAATGGTATCTAATTTTAGGCTTTAGCAACAGTGTGGATTATCATTCTTTTCGAAAACTTCTCAAAGTGATGTGTACAGTTTCACAATTTCCATCAGAGATGTAGAAACCTGTGATTTTAATGTGGTCTGTTTGATCACAAAGGACAAGCCCATTCTACTGAAGCTTAGCAGAAAGTAGCCATGCGTCTGGTGTGTATATTCAAATTGGGGTTTTGGAAACATGTTAATTTTCTTCCTAAGTTGTTTTATAACCTGTTTATATATAAACTGCATAGTTAAGTTTCTGTTAGTTTCATTTGTTGATTTTGAAAGTGTTTCAAATGAAGTTTCTTTGTATTGTTTTATTCCAGAAATTATTTGGTAATTAACTCATATTTTTTTTATTTTAATGCCAAGTCAGAAATAGATTATTCTCCAAAATGTTTTATTTCACTTTGGATCAAGTTGAGAAAACAGAATCAGTTGTCATTTTATCTCCTTTAAAGTTTGAAATGAGCACATAATGATCAGGTCTTTTCTGAATACTCAGTGCTTTGATCAAACTCAAATATGACAGGGATTATGAATGGAGTAACTGAAGTCCTGGTGGTCTTTTACCTACCTGGCAAAATGCGAGGGAACATTTTTTTACGAAAATGTCTTGCATTGTAGATGTTTACATGTATTGTTATCACTGCTTGTGACCAAAATCAAGAAGTGGGATTTTTAATTTCTTTGATTTTTTTTTCTGTCCCTGTGAGTGAAATAAACTTAAGTGCATATTCCTTGTACAATGTGCCTGCGTCTGTGGCTTACTGGTAGTATGTCATTTTAGGACAAACACATCAAAGTGAAGTCCATTGATGAGGTATTCAGGTAGCAAGGTCCATTGTCATATAAGTGAAATACCCTTGAGTACGATGGTAAACCTCAATCGAACAAACACACAATTATTGTACAATGTAAATGCTTGATCAAAAGAGGAATTTTTTAGTATCAATGTGTATTTTTAATATTGTTATGTTGTTGTTGTAGGGTTCTGATGAAAGATCTGAGCCTGTAGGTGGGTTAGCCACATCAGGCAGCAGTGAGAGTGACCAGTCTCAAGATACCACGGCCATAGAGCAGGCCGTCTCACAGGGAGCCAGTATATTAGTGATACTCCCTAACAATGGCGGACCACTGGGTATCCACGTTGTGCCAGACTTTGATGAAAAAGGGAGGTAAGTTCATTGACTGTATACATCATATTTGACATCAACTAATAAGGAGAGGTCTGACTGGTACTTTTTGTAAATCCACTCTTTGCTATCTGATCAGTTGCTTTCAAACTTATACACTATTTTAGTTCAGGAGATGTGTGCACAGGATCAAAATATTATCCTTAACTCTTTTTTTTAACTTGTATGTTGGCATGGTTTTGTGGTTAGCGTGTTGGAGTTCTGTTAATGCTTCAATGTGTTGCTCACAATGTGGAGTCCTCTGTTCACCTAATACAGAAGATTGAGTCAGACGATGTGAGTCGGCAATCACGGGAAACTGTTTTTTTACAAAGTTTCCTTTCCATAATGAAGGAAAGCAAAGTTAAAAGTGGCCATTCTGGATTATATAAATGAAATATTCTTGAATACCACATAATCACCAATAAAAATTAAAAAAATGCTTCTTAACTTTATTATATAACATTTTCTCCTGGACTTATGTATCCCTTCCCCTCCCCTGAGGAATATTCATGAAGATGACAGATTGATGGTGTAATTGTGTTTCTTTTTGTAATCTCCAGTGATATGGGCCTTATGGTACAGAGTATAGAGAAAGGTGGCCGAGTACATAAAGATGGCCGCATGAAAGTCCAAGACCGAATCATTGAAATCAACGGCACATCCTTAGTGAATGCCAATTTCGCTAAGTAAGTTTATCATAAAGCATTAGCTGTAAGGGTTATTAAAGTTAAAAATTGCATTAAGCAAATATTAAAACTAAAATCATTTGCACAAAAAAAAACTTCGGTAACTGGGGCCGGTTGCTCGAAGCACTGTTAAATTTAACCCTGTATTAGATGACGTCACGGCATACTGTAGGTTCATTTTTAACTCGGTATCAGCGATTTAATATGGTGTTAGCCACTAATACTCTTTCGAGCAACTGGGCCCTGAACATTAGTGATGAAAAACCCTATTGTTTGATTCCACTTTCCTGGTGTAAATGTTAAGAAACGCTGCAATAATTGTAAAATTGTCATCATATTTGCTAAGTAACTTATGTTCTTAACAGTACTGTTGTTTTTTGATAGGATTTCATTATTAGCACAGGTACCAGTCCAGATAAATGTTCCAGATATGGTACTGGAACCCACCACAAGTTCATGTCCTCCCAGTCTGGCACAAAACATCAGCAATTCCTGCTGCTGTTGATTCAATTGCTGTACCTGTAATTTTTGAGTTCTTAACTAAATATTGTTATGTGAAAAGATGAATGTCTTTTTTTGTTTTATCTCCCTCCAGGTATTAACATTTTTTTTATTTACTTACAGAGCTCAGTCAATATTTAAAAAAGCTATGCAATCTGAGGAAATTCGGTTACGTGTTTTAAAACATGAGGCTCCCCCACTTCCTAAACAACCCCCACCAGTATTACCCAAGGTAAAACCCTCTCGGCCTAGCAGTGTGCCGACACGACCTTCACCTTTGACCTTACCAAATCAGCCGGAGAGTTTGTCAGCCTTGTCCTCAGACTCCCCAAGTGATACAGATACTCAAAGGACTAACTCCTCTGTTGATACTGTCAATGAAAAACTTTCGTTGAATTCTAATTCAGGAACAGACAATACTGTGAATAGTGGTGATAACAATAGTCATAGTAATCACAAAAGAACAAATTCCGAGGACGTGACCCCGCCTCACGTGCCGGCGAGGTCGCCAGGGAAAACTGCTCACTCTGTTACTTTTAATACAACAAACAATTTAAATTCAAATTCAAAAACGTCCCAACCAAGATCAAATATGCCAATAAAGCCGGGCCCTCCAATAAAAGCAGGCGGCGCCCCGGTTGTCAATGGAACACGGAAAGTTCCACCCGTACCACCAGCCAGACATCCATCCACATCATTATCACCTTCGTCATCATTAACGTCCACATCTTCCAATAAGGAACGAGGGTTTACAGCACCAACAAATACAAGACGGATAGGAAAAAAAATTAATATTCAATTAGTCAAAGGTAAGAAGAGCATTTCAAAATGTAAATATTACAAATATTAATTAATGAGCAAAATTGTGATCATGCAAGACTATGTTTCTCCACCCTCTTCATGGTGTGACGATTTAGGAAAGTTATCAGATGTCATTATTTAAAATACATTCCATATACATATATATATCTAATTATAGGTTTTTAAATTGTTTTGAATTCAGTTGTTATATTATTAATTAAATATACCTGTACATTATAATTAAGAAAGGATTGTTTTCATACCTGTACTGCCTGATATGTCCATTATATCTGATAAGTATTTACTTATGTTCACTTATATGGTAGTGGCGAGCTTCAGAACTAACTTGCCACACCCAAATAACTGTACAATGTGAAGTGTTTGTGACTGTAAAATCCATTTTCCTGTAATGCATGACAGGTAATAACTCTACACTACCCGTAGACAGAGGGTCATATTCAACGTACAGCTTGTAAAGATACAGCTATACCTTCTCAGGGTATCTTTACTTGAGTTAACATACTAATCATTGAAAGGCAATTGAGTTAACACAAAACGCGTTGAAAGGAAGTTTGAATTAACTTAACAATTATTGACAATTTTTGACAGGTCCTCTTGGATTAGGGTTTAGCGTCACCACCCGGGATAATCCAGCTGGTGGTAACTGTCCAATCTATATTAAAAACATACTTCCTAAGGGGGCAGCAATTATAGACGGGAGGCTGAAGTCTGGGGATAGACTTTTAGAGGTGAGTGTCATTGATAATAAACCATAATAAAATCAGTGACTAGTTAATGGAATTCCATTGGTTGGTTTGTCTAACACTGATGACATGGAGACCAGTGTATGCTTAAACAGCATCTGGTAAAAGCCACTTACATATTTATAAATACAGACTAAAAAAGGTATGCTTTGTCTGCAAACCAAAGTTTAAATCTTTATTCTGAAAACTGGCTTTACCTGAATTTGTTGACCCGTCTTTTCTGTGTGAAACGATCGATTAATTGATTCGGGTTATGCAGCATACTTAAAAGTTTCTCACTGGTTTAACTGCTGGGCTAGTGGATGAAGGAACAACAATCTATGACAGGAGACGGACAATTTCGAGAAGCTAAGGACAAAGGGCCTAGTCTTCCCACAGAAAATCTGCTTCATTTTACCCTTCGACCCTTTAAAAAACCTAACTTGATCTGAGTTAATCAGATATCTCTAGGAGGTCAGAATACCAGGGTGGAACGTAGATTTTTAATATCATCAATTTCTGAAGGATAGTTAGCTGTGTTCATTATAGGGATAGACAATGTACGAAATGTCTGCCAGTGTTAAAATGTCTGCCCACATACTTGTAGTACTTTTAGGTTGTAATGGACAAGCTAACTTTTGATAGTGAATAAGAATTGTTAGTATTATTGGATAGCATATTTCAAGCTCTATTCAATTCTTAGCTTAGTTAACCATCCCTTTAAGAAGCTTTACCTGTGATTGTTCCTCAGGTAAATGCTTGGTTTAGTTAACCATCCCTTTAAGAACCTTTACCTGTGATTGTTCCTCAGGTAAATGGTATTCCAATGACTGGCAAGACTCAGTCTGAAGCCGTGAGTATTCTGAGGACGACTAAGCTAGGCAGCTCAGTTCATCTTGTGGTATCCAGACAGACTGAGACCTCTGATGATATGTTCAAAGTGCCCAGAGAACTGGTCAGTATTCTCCTCCTTAACTTCTTCTCCAAAATTGTCAAGTTTGTAAAATGTACATGAAATCTTAATTGAACACTGTCAATAATATTTGCTCTTAGTGCATAAATTCCAACCAATCGTATACTCTCTGTGTCAGAATTACACTAGCCTATACCTACATGTACATCTGTTTTTAAATTTTATATTTTTTTCTTTCATCTATTTTTATTCCAAATCCAAAGTTTTCTATAGCACATTTTATGTTTCTTTACCAAGCACTATCTTTTTTATTTTATTTTTAGCTTAAGCTTGTTTTTGTGGAGTTATTCATGTGTTGTTGTTGTATAAAACCTACCATTACATAGATGTATTGCTAAGCTTTACTTAATGCATATATTAAGTAACTCATATCCCAAAAAGTAACAATTATAGTCAGTCCTTTATTTAATATTTTATCCTGATTTAACTTCCATTTATGAACTAACCCAACTCACAGTTTCATCACCAGTTAAAGCCTTTTATAAGACCCTGTGTAAATTCGACATTTTTTTAGTATGTGCCTAATCCCTCTAAGCAGTTCACCCGTTTGATAAACATCGTAACATACTTTTCAAGTGTCAATTAATTGATAGAGCGGTGTTAACATGGGTTGTATGCAAGTCCCCCCATTCTTTTTTTGCTTTATTTTGGAAAATTCAATAATGTTTCAACAAATAATTAGTTTTCCTTTTTATTTTGGAGAATAGAATCCTATTAAACCTTATAATTAAATGTGAAAAGACATCCTGTCATAGTATTGAAAGGCTTTAAATCCTCGACCTTTTTAATCTGATTAAATGTCGTAACAATAACTACTTGAAGAAGATGATTTGGGCTGTATTAGATGGTTTCCTGTCTCCAATTGAAAAGAAAAATAACCCTTTGAATGGTCTCCCTTCACTTCTCTATCCATGGGATTATATGTTAGGACATACAATAGCTTCACTAGAATGTGTGTCAGCCTCAAATAGAACAGAATGACCCAACCATGTCATTGTTAGCATGACCTGTAAGACCTGCCTACCCGTTACATTCTGGAATCTTTTGTACACATAATTTATGTTAAATACACCAAAAGGCTATCAAAATACTCACAAAAATTAATATTCTGCACTATGCTTTTAACACAAAAATACACAAAATTGAAAGAAAAGACTCCTAAAAAAATTTTGTTACACATAAATTTCTTCAAGGGTAGGCAGATCTGATTTGTAGTGTATGTGTTAGTCGGTAGAGCATAGTAAAGCTAGCGTAAGAATGGCTCCAAAGTTTTTTAGTTGACTTTCTCTGTTGTGTATTTAGTTCTGTTGAGTTGACACCGTAATTTTATTGATGAACAACAAAAGTTTGAAAAAGTTCTCTTTATGTGTGTTGTAGCTTGTACATGCATTGCAGTAGATTGGACTTAAAACCACATATACCACATATTTCTTTGTTGTATAGTTAAGTTTGTTCCCATCTAGTCTTACTGTTTGTAGCCATTTTATTTTTTCATTCTAACTTTAATTGAATTCTGTTTAGCAGTCTGTTGGCTGGTCTTTCTGTTGCTCTGGTGCTCTTTAGGCTAATTGGCAATAGGAAGCCAGGCCAATATGTGAGTGAAATTACCTTAAGTACGGTGTTAAACCCATTCAATCATTAGAAAGCCAGTATAATGTGGAGTGTGGCTGGTGTGCCATGAAATAACTTTAAAGGGAACCCTTGTTCAGTTTTTATACGCCCGCTTTCGAAGAAAGTGGTCGTATTATGTTATAGTGCTGTCTGTCCGTCCGTCTGTCCGCACCAC
>JARFOD010035944.1:0-23891 GCA_031763545.1 Mopalia muscosa
AAATGTAAAAACATATTCACAGCACAAACAAATTAGTGAATACTGTTAAAACTCTTACCTCCACAGTTAAATATCTTTCTAACATTAGTCGTAGATAAAATATGCCTGGTTCTGAGGAAATCTGCCAGTTGTCCCCCGAATGGCACTACAATAGCCATTACAAGATGAGGTAATGCTGATACAAATCCACTCTGCAAGAAATTCACACAATGTTATTTAACATTTATTTGGGGTAAACGGTGTTATATATGGAATAGAGATGTGTACTGACAGCCTATTCAAATCCTTCAAGCAGCTTCATGTGTTATCTGGCAAATGTTGAGGCTTACTGATTATCCTGTTAATGTATTATCTACTTGTTTTTTATAGAAATACTTTACCATACAATAATCTTTACACGATAAACAGTTAGGTATACAAGTCGGATTTCATGCCTTGTTTCAATCAAACGATATTGTTTTATCTAGCCAAAACCTTTACGCAAAATTGCTATAGGATCTTTCAGGAATTTTGAACATCTTAAAAGAAACTGTAGCATATTTATAAAATCCTATAGGATCTTACTGGATTCTATAAGATTCCGTACAAAATCTTATATATTTTTGTTAAAAAATATAAAAGGATCCTATAGGATTTTTTCGGGAAGGGAAAAATAGGTTTAAAAAGAAGTACCTCGCCAATCTCATAGTGGAACACTTCATGGAAGTACATGGGTTGACTGATGATTAACAAATAGAATGTCCAGCTTCGGCAGAAGTTAGCCACTATGATAGCATAAACAGGAGCAGAGGTGAAGAATTTCTTCCAAGGTGTCTTCACGTTCTGCAATGTTGAAAACAATGGATTAGTCTGTGAAGCACGACATAACAATCTGCCCAAATATTGCAGAACTGACTCACGGACAGAAGTTTAATCCAAGTACCCTCATGTATACTGCTTACAGATGGAAGGCTTGTTTAGTAAGCGCACGGGCCGAATTATCAAAATAAACATCATCGAAAGACTGAGAAAAAAATGTGCCTGGTCAGGGTTTGGTAGGGATTTTAAATAATTCTCTCTTGTCTTTTGCCGAAGGACTAAAAGTTTTTAACCGGCATATACAGCATCTAGTTTACCAGAAATATGTTTCCCAAACACGGAAAAGCACAGTAATACTGACATATACAAACAAATGGAATTTTGTAGATGTACATTAAAACGTCACTTTGTGCTTTGCTTACAACAAAACAGCAACTCAGCCCAGAAGTATTTTGTTCTGTGAAGCTTTATCACTGATGAAAGATGTAATTTCGCCCGTTACAAACAATTCATTTGAAATATTCACAAAATCTCTTGTTCTGATTTACCTTTGGTACAATAGAGGTGTTTTCTCCTATAGATGTTTCGATGTATATTTTCTCTGCGTCCGTGATCGATGGATGAAGCCCTGGGCGTTCATATGACAGCCACCACCACAAGGCAAACCACAGAAGCCCCAAAGCGCCTGGTGATAACAAATTGGACAAAAATGTCCGTCAGAGGGTTATACTTACTATTGCACATGATAATATTTTCGCGATAAAATATTATTTATGACTTAATCGCGAAATAATTTGTATATCAATTTTTTCTGATTTCATTGTGAATTATATTGGTGGAAACAATTGGAGGGTTGCTATTTGTAGGCGTGACTTCGAACGACTTACCGAAGAAATAAAATCCGGCTTGCCATCCGAGATAATCAGTAAGTAGACCGGACAAGGGCATGCCTAGAACAGCACCAGCGTATGAACCTGTGGACAGTAAGTTTGATTAATTCATGATACCCTTGTGTATACATCAATCAGCAGCACATTAATTAACTTTTTTTTTAACAAACGAACACAAGTAATATTTCTCGCAAATTTCCTAGAAGCAATCCACCATGGCAATAATTAGCATTGGACCTTTTTTCAATGAATCATCTCGCCAAACTCAGATTTTATTTCATCTTCTGGCCCTTTTCTGGGCATAGAGACATATTAAACATAAGACAAATGTATTCATACAAAATGATGCGCTTGTTTGTTTGTTTGTTTGTTTGTTTGATTGATTGGGAGTATTTTATTGATATATCGACGGATTGTCCACTTCCTACAGTTCTTTGACTAATTACGGCGGTAAAAGCGGAATGAAACCTGGTAAAAACCACCCCCGCGATTCCCAGAGTCACACCGCGCGACCAAACTGTTCTGAGTAATATCTAAAGCAACTATTCGATGAATCAATAACAGAACATGCATTTATTTTTAATTGTTCGATAACTTGCAGAAAAAATATCGAATACAATTATTGGTATAGGTTATGAATGTCATTGAAAGCTTAATCTCCACCTATCCGGGATTGTTGATGAGCCCTAATCCTCAGTTAATCATTTCACTGACAGATCCAGTTCACTATCTTACACCGGGTTAAACCAGCTAGTCTATAATCGATATAGCTCAGAGAATCACGGTCGTCGCTAAGTTTATCATGCCTTGTCACCTTCTCTTCAGCTCGACGGTCGGTCATCACAGAACCCCCGCCTAATCACTTGTCACCAGACATCCAAAGCGACAGTCAGAGATTTCACCTAATAGCTTTTGTTGGCCAGCCCGGAAAATATTCAGTGTTAGCGGATGAAATCCTTGTATGTGTTCTGAGAGTAGTTTCACATCTCCTTGTACATAGATATTAGTATTTTGATGACTGTGTTCATATGCCCAAATTATATAACTTACGCCATAAACATGTGGCATTAACAGGCCTGTGCTGTTGAGGAGAACGGTCAGAACAGGGTCTCCCCACGGTTATGCAGACTTAAGTTTGGACCGATTTATAGGTGTCCCAAATGGTTTGCAGTCTTTGTCTAAATTTGCACCTCTCCACCGATTTTTACAACTTTGTCATCCGATGTTCAATAATGATTGTATTTTACAGTAGCTTTGCTTTATTTTTAACAAGGCAAATTTATGTACGGTATTTAAAAAATCAGCATACCAGGTGAAAATCCAAATGTCAGGTTACCTAGCAAAATTTTACAGGGCCACTTTTAAGGTTATGCCAGTAAAGATAACAGCACAGGCTTGCATTAACATTAATGGTTTTGGTCATAGATAGTGCACACTACGAAAAAATAACTGATAAATATTGCCGTGTAGAATTAGTAATTTGTTTTCTCCAACTCACCACAAAACGATATTGTTGCCAGTCTAGAACGTTCCAGAGGCGGGGCCCAATGTCTCCAAATACCGTGACATGCTGGATAGGTGACACCCTGGATTAAAACAAAGAAATAAGCCGATAAGTAGATTAACTTGGTGATAGAGGAATGGGAAAGCTGACAGAATCAGTCAACGAGGATTAAGAACCTGTCCGTTTTCCCTGCTAAAGTCCGTCACGATATCAACGTATTTTGGTAGAATCGCCTAATGAAAATGGACATGCTTTTACCAAGTTTGTCGATAAACGTCCGTCCTATGCTAACTGCCAGTGTGTAAAGCGCTAAAACATTGTCTTTGAATATTGATCTGGGTTTTAAATATGTCGGCTCTTCTGATTCCTGGATCAGGGTGACTTTTACATTAATAATCTATACAGTTGAACAAATTGAACTTGGTCGGGTGCTTTATTTTTTGTATGAACCTGCATGGTACAACCGAATAAAGACACCATGTTGCTAATCTTTATCTAATTTCACGATAAATGCATCTGTTATCAATTTGACACTGGGCGGACAGAGCTTATCCGGAGTAAGGAATCATTTTAAATGAAACACGTCTGATTACATTACACAGTAGGCCTACATTCCAATAAATAACTCCAGCCACAGCACTGAATCAGTAATCCGCTTCAGCAAGTTGACGTTAAGAGCTGTGTTTGCCTAACTATGATAGATCGGTAATTATCAGATCACCTTAACACTGCAGAGACTTTATTTCGGTCCTCATTCCTGTATTCATATTGATCAATTTTCGAGAAAACACCCTTCGAACAGTATAAAGCAATTCGTGATTACAAAACTTTGAAAGCAAAAGCCCGTCTCCAAATCTAAATATTTTACGACGCCTACATGAAATACTAGACGATCGCGAATGAGATTTACGAAGAAACAGATCACGAAGGGTGGAGACGCTCCCTAAGTTGATGGTTTAACACATTTAATTCTAACAACAGTTACGGTAGCAGTACTACAACTGTATCATTCTAACTTTTTTAAAGTGTTAAAAAAAGACTAAGGGATTGATCTGTTCTAAACGTTTGGAAATATACCATTTAACGTTGCAAAAATATAACCCTGTATTAAATAAAACATGCATTCCTTTGTAAGATGAAGTCTTGCTTTTAAATGTTACGTAACTTTACACGGATCGAAAAAGACAACGTTGTTTTCTCGTTTCACCGGAGGCGTAGATCTACACCTAAACTTAATGGACCTGGACTTGTGGGGAACTCGCTAAAAACTCAGTGAAAGAGGCCGCAACGACAGTTTGCTGTCGCTTTCCGCGCTATTAAAAATAAGAGAACAGAAGAAAAAAGTGATATACAAGCTCAAAAATCATGTTTAGCCAGTTCAAGTCACTTGCATATAGTTGCAGATTATCTCCCAACGTCCGTTTTTCGCGTAGTTGCATTTAGTAACAACCAGTTTATACACCTTAATGAGAGTAGGTCCATGTCGTAAACTTTACCTCAACCAATCCTTGAAGGATACGAACGGCCATAACAAGTCCATAATGCACCTTAGCAGCACCCGGCAGGAAGAGATTGAGAAAGGCGGAAGTGGCTATCGCTAATCCAAAAATCCTGAAATAAAAAAGAGCAAACAAATTCAGCCTGTATTATTTTGTTGAAGGTAGTCTGTTTTCAGTACTCTGTGCTAAAATACTGTCCTCGGCCTATGACGTAATGGTTTAATTACAACCTTAACTTCGGAAACTTTCTACCTCCAGACCATTTGATTAAAACCGTCGCTGGCTTAGCTCCAGGACTTGCGAACAGTCCACTTGGTCATTAACCAGGATCTCTTTGAATGTACAGATATTCGCTAAAATGGCGTAAATCGTGCGGTTGTAGCCAGGCAAATTACAGCTGTAAAATACACCTGGGCTATGCTATGATGTCATCCAGTCGTAGATCATTTTTAAATATACTAACAAATTTATTTATTCTTAAGCCACAAAAATTGTTCCATTTTAAAATATACATATATACTATTTTAATCCGTTACCCTGGGCCTGACGTATCTTCCCGATACATCATTGACATGTTTATTTAATATCATCACCACTAAATCCAAAGGAATTAAATGAATTTGTATTGGTTGGACACCAAGCTGAGTAACAATGATTGAAAATTCGGTAATCTGTTACCAACTTAACAATTACTGTTGATCCAAATGGACCAAGACATTGAACACGTAACCAATGTATGTGTTGATTTTTATTAAGTCACTTCGTTCTATATTTGCTCAGAGCTTTTATTTAATAAACTTCAAATTATATAATTAAAACATTTATTTACACCAACACCAAATGACAAAACACGATGTACAGAACAGACCACCACCGAAACCGAATAACAAATCAGAATGGACATATCACCAAAAATGGCGAATACAGAATGACAAAACAGAATGAACATATCTGACCACCGTCAACAAGGAGTGACGTAACAAAGAGAACATATTTTACCACCGTCAATAACGATTACGAGTTCCAACTTTATCAGGAGCAGTACAGTTCTGACTCTTTCAGAAAAATGGCCCCGTGTGTAGTAATAATAATAAGAGTAACGGTGACGCTATCCTCTTGAGCAAGAGAATGAGGTATTCACATGACAGGATCTTTACATATCAGCTCTCGATGTGCAGTCAGGAAAGAACGCGTTTTAATATCAGACAGTTTCTATTGCTCTGGAGCCCATTAAAGGCTTGTGCTCACTGGTGTAGAATGTAGTCAGGATTCAGGTTAATTTTACATGTCTATTTTATTATTCTTTCTGCTGTGTGTTTTAATATTGATGGCCTCTAGTCAGTGGTTGGTTGCCACCCGTTAGCCTAATCAAACATCAGCCTCCACTTACATATCCTTTGGGAATCCAGCTTTGTGTGTATAATACGCTCCACCAATATGGTTTGATAAAACTAACAATGGTTTCGGTTCGGCTGCTCTGACCGGTACAATAAAGCAGGCCTAATGAGCTGTCTTTGTCTGCTCTAAAAGGATAGTTTTTTCATCTGGGAGCTTGTCCTGGATTCAGACGTAAGAGCTGATTTTCCCACCATATCCATTAGTGACTCTGCTGGGTAAAGTGTTTAACATTCCAGCTATTACACAGCTGAGACTTGATGAGCTCTAACAGATATGTCAAATATCACACAACTAAGAACTAGATATTCGATGAGAGATATGTCAAACACCGCACAGGTTACAATTGTGTACCCGGTGATAGATATGTCAATATCCAGATAAGTCAGAACTTGATAGTCTGCGACAGATATGTCAAACACCACACAGAAAGAATTTGGTACTCGGTGACAGATATGTCAAACACCACGAAAGCTAGAATTGGGTACTCGGTGACAGATATGTCAAACACCACGCAAGCTAGAATTGGGTACTCGGTGAGAGATATGTCAAACACCACGCAAGCTAGAATTGGGTATTCGGTGACAGATATGTCAAACACCACGCAAACTAGAATTGGGTACTCGGTGACAGATATATCAAACGCCACGCAAACTAGAATTGGGTGTTCGGTGACAGATATGTCAAACACCACACACGCTAGAATTGGGTGCTCGGTCACAGATATGTCAAACACCACACAGAAAGAATTGGGTGCTCGGTGACAGATATGTCAAACACCCCACAGAAAGAATTGGGTACTCGGTGACAGATATGTCAAACACCACGCAAGCCAGAATTGGGTACTCGGTGACAGATATGTCAAACACCACGCAAGCTAGAATTGGGTACTCGGTGACAGATATGTCCAAGGCCACGCAAACCCGAATTGGGTACTTCGTGACAGATATGTCAAACACCATGCAAACTACAATTGGGCACTCGGTGACAGATATGTCAAACACCACGTAAGCTACAATTGGGTACTTGGTGACATATATGCCCAACACCACGCAAGCTACAACTGGGTACTCGGTGAGAGATTTGTCAAACTCTACACAAACTAGAACTATCGGAACTCTGATATCAGACAGCATAAGACTTGAGCGCCGTGACAGATACTAGACAACATACGGACATGGGCGCAGTGCCTCCGATACCAGACAATATATAGACCGTTCTCCTAATTCAGATACTAGAACACATACAGACTTTGGCGCCGTGACTGTCACCACTTCACCAGACAACATAGTGACCGCGAGCCACCGTGACTTACATACCAGACGATATACAGGACACACCACTCGATCGAAATGTGTCTACTGACTGACGAAGTTTTTCACTTACTTGTTGGCTGGTAGCCTAGATGCCAGGTAGCCTCCAGGTATCTGCGTTATGATGTAACCCCAGAAAAATGAACTGTCCACTACACCTATTGTTTCAGGTGTCCAACTGAATTCCGGAGGCTAAAGAAAAAATAAAAACGAATACATAAAACAATAAACAGACACACTCACAGTGAATTGTCCTTTAATGTGTTATACCAAAATATATTAACTAGAAGTATGCAACTGCCATATACATAAGCTTACCAGAATTGGGGGCCGATCCCCCTGCTATAACGTATCCCACAAAAAAATTCAGAATAATGTAACTTTAAAAATTATCCATAATGGGAAACTTTGGACGTTCCTCGATCATTATGTTACTTACTAAACGAAACGCATTTACCCAGTGCTATATGTTCCTGTTAAATAGACCATAAATGGCAAATAAATCGACAAATATTAAGCCAGTCGTTCGAACACAAATAATTGCTATACGCATTGGCTGATCAGGGACAACTCAGATTTCCTCACAATTTAAAAGACAAAGTGTCTGAAATGTGATGTCACCGTTTCTTGCTGGTCTACAATGCCGTGGGCATTACTATACGGCAGCTGCATATTTCTAGGGAATATACATCCTGGTTCTGCTTAAAGTGATAAAAAATTCTAGCAATCGACGGACGCCTGGACACAAGTGCGACAGTTAAAAGTATGCACATATTCAGTTGTTTGCTGGGCAGCACCTGTGAGATGAGCACGATAATGGTGTAATCCTGGGCTTTAGCGATTAAGATGACGACCAACTGACGTTGGGGTGGGAAAGATTGGCAGGCGAATAATACACAGATATATTGCTTTGAATCGGTTGATAGTTTTAGGCGTATATGTTATGTATTCGTAAGGGTTTAAAAACTCCGTAGGCATGTCTCCATATTCGGAGGTAGACTGTGGAAGCCTGTAGGAATGGAGTGAAGAAATAAAGTATCCCTGTTTAGGCTGCGATTTCAACTCCAAGAGTTTGCTGTATCCAATCCCTTTTTAATCGTTGAATCAACTCATACATGTACTTTTGATGCGCTACATGGGAAACCTAAATTGCAACTAATTCATTTGCTTCTTTAGTTACCTATCACTTTAATACATTTTGTCAAAGCAAGAAACAGTGTTTACAAGTATGCAAAAGCTATATGTTTTAGAATGGAAAGTCAGGATTTGTCATCAGGGTTTGGTTGTTCAAAAGTTAAGCCAGGTAAAGAAATTCAGTTGTGACGTGACGTCGTACAACAATGGTTTAAAGTTAATACACTTTTGAACAACCAAGCCCAGAGTCATTTGATGATCAACGACCGTGATGCGCGTGAAGGTTTGATTTGTGTGTTAAACTCTGTGCATATTTATCTAATGGGATGTAGGCCATGATAGCTATGCAAAATTGCACAAAATTGTGACTTTACTGAAACGTCAAGTTTCCAAAAGGTGACAAAATGAGACTCGAAATGTCGACAAGTGGACGTGGTAGGCGGTTCACATCGGTTGCCTTGACGATGTATCAATGCGCGTGATGTCATTAAAAAGAACCACTATCACATGTTATGACGACTTAGGACGGTCTTTCAAAGATCAAATTACCTTCATATTAATCTTTTAAAGTAACTGAACTGATTAATAAAACTTAGGTATATAACCGAAATATTCCAAAACATCAGTAAGTATTTAAATTGAAATAGTCCAGGTAATGTCAGGTAACGAGAAATTGATCGCTTCACAGCATAGTATTCTATATTTGACACTTTATATCGAACACAAAACTTTTGTATTTATTCACAAATAAATTAATTTTTTGAAGTTGAAAACTAATATCAAGTTTGTAAATAAATACAGTGGTTTTAGGTTTGAGATATTTCTATAAATTATTTTTTCAGAAAACCCAACTGAACGATAACCGGGCCATACGAAGGCTTTTTTTTTTTTTTAAATTCTTGGTTGTTATGCTACCAGATTATTGTGCTATGGTCGAAGTTAACGCGAGAAGAGTCTGGTTTACACGTGACTCGCCAAAGCACTGCCAAAATAGGTGACTGTCAAGAGAGCCAATGTTGGAGAAAGGAGAAAGTTCTACAACGTACAGCCTCAACAAAAAGGGTAATATTAATGTCATATTTTGACAAAAACATTCTTCTAGAATGTGTATTGTGAAAAACTAATATTCAATATAGGAATGAACTTGTGAGCAACGCAGTATATCAGATAAAACCTTATCAAACTGTAGTGATTTGTTATACGGAAATCACACGAAATAATTTTTTGTTTTAAAGCGTACAGATAGAAGCGCTGGAACTAATCTCATGAATGGTCGCTTATTGTTACATTTAAAATTCAACTCCATCAAATAATTTGACTATAACATTGCATGAAATGGCAGATGATGCGGTGGCGAAACACATAGCGGTAGTTCAAATTAATTAAAATCCCTATATAATAACATACAGGGATTTTATATAAAAAAGATTTTCAGAATTTTATCCATTAAAGATTGATTACCATAATGTTGAGTCCCTGAATGAAAGGGGGCAATTAATGAACGTTTCATATATCTTGTTTTATCACTTCTGCTATTCACCATACTTATATTTTATGGTATTACCATTTTGTTGAGAAATGTCCCTTTTAATATTTCCATTTGAAAACGTGAATATGTGAAGGTTGGTGACCGATAATCGAGATGATATTTACCTGTGTAAGTATAACAACACACATAAATACTTAAAAGGAGTGTCGACACACTGTGCTCCATAGTGTATCTTAGTATACAAAAGGATAGGTCTATAGTGACGTCATTTCGTGGTAAACGGATCGCCACATATTAAACTCTTAACCAGTCAAGTAGAACAGATGCAAACAAAGGATATGCCACTGATCTATGTATGCCCACGCGCTGGTTATTGTATCCTTTTAGCAACAACCCTAAACAAATATATGAATAAAGGTTGTTTCCATGTTAATGTTTCAACATGGCTGTAATTTAAAGTTGTAGTTTTAAATTTAAGTGAAGCATTTATGCAAATCTACGTAAATATAAATAGCGTCAATTTATAGATTTATATATTTTCTGTCAGTAGGCCTACATGTATAATTAAGCATTTCTTATTAATCTATATTGTGAACTCTGCCTATTCTTTGTCAAATAAACATCGGTTATACTACGGAAATTGTGATAAACGTTTGTTTGCTTGATTGCTAAACGTAATAGAATTGTGATGTTCCTACAGTAGATTATACCACCTGTTAAACTCTTAGAAATAATAATTCTTAAAGGGTTCTTTAGAAAATAGGTGGTTCTAAATGGATCCAGGATGGGTCTATTTGGAATCATCAGGTCTAAACGGTTCTTTCATGTAAAAAGAAAGGGATAAATACTTGAAACAGTTGCTGTAGGGGTTCCAAACAGAACCGAAAATGGTTCCAAGAGAGCCAGGATTGAAGAATCTTATGGGTTTCTTGAGAGCGATATTTTTCTAAGAGTGTGGTTAAGTGAACTGAATTATGTAGTTTATGAGGATAGATCTTGAAGAATCTCTAACAATATTTTAATATGTACATGTATGCTGTAAATATTTTGTCATTAACTTATACTTAATATAACTGGATCTATCCACAAACTCATGCAGTTCTTTTGATATGAGGGTTTTCCTGGGGGTTTTTCTCCGTTCTTTGTAGAATGCTATCTGTTCATTAGTCATGGGAATTTTGACAAATCCTAAAATAATTCCCCTTCCTGAAACCTCTGCAATGGCAATCTAAACACGCTGAGGACAAAGCTTCTTGGAGACTAAATTACGCCTTACCTTTGAGGATTAAAATTATTTGCAAGACTCGCGATAGAAAATGTGAACAAAAAAAACACTGACAGAATAAATTAGATTTTGCGAACCAGGAAGCCATGATTTAGCACAAACTATTTAAAAGCATGAATAATAGGCTTTTCTTTCTACTCTGAAGTAATCCGAGCATCGATCTGTCACTTGCAATTCTCTGAATCAGGTCTCTCGTGTACAAAAAAGGTTGTAGTTGTTGTTGGTGGAGTTGTTTTTGTTACCTTTATCTCTTCTTCTCCTGACATGTGTGACGTGGCGTTCTTCACCATGGTAACGATAGCCACGCCCATGTTACATCGGATACCGAAAGAGATGATAAATCCAAGGCCGCTGAGGAACGCAATTTGGTACCGCTTGGCGCAATTACACCGCACGCATGGACACGACTGAAGCTTTTTGGATGGCTTCTCATCAGCGTCGTCGGAATATACCTCATCCAGTTCATCGTGTTTTACTAAAGATTTTTCGTCCTGCTGTTTTCCTAAAAACCTAAAAACAGATAAAACATAAACAATTAAAGTCATTTATATAGTAACAGAGAAAGAGGTTTTATTGGGGTATTACTACTCCACAGTGCCTCAATATAAGTCACCTGTGAAAACAGGCAATTACCTATTTGATACAAATCGTATATCTGCAGTGAGTCAATTTTGTCAACGCACAAATCGGCCTCTTTAAAACCGGTAAGATTAACGATATCACTTATGATGTCATGAGCCATCGGACTGCTGCTGATGTTGCTGATGGCACCGCGTGACCTTTAACCTCCCTGTCGGCCACTTGAAGACTAGATCTTCTGTGGCGATCATGTAGGAACATGTGTTTTCTTTAACCATAACTAAAATACATTATGATTACTTCAAATGATTATTTGCACCAGGAACTGTGGGCGTTTCACTTTCTCAGATAATGGCCACGATGAGAGTGTGTCGTTCGTTTGTCAAGCGGATTGTCTGTAAAGCCTATATCAGGCTACTGCCAACGAGCTCTCTCTATCTCTCTCTAACTGAGGCATAAGAATTCAACATCACGCAAAAGTGTTAAGAGAATCAGCTCTTGTGATTCCGACAAAAATAAGAGAAACCCATTTTAAAATCCATCTATCAAGATCCATGCATCTTAACTCTCTGATATTTAACACTTTTCCTAGCCGTCTGACACATAAAACTCCGTTCTAAATGCATCATAGTTATTCGTACATTACAGTGCCACATAGAGCCGCTTAAACCATTCTACCCATGGGTCGGGGGTAACAATTATGAATAATTTGATTGCGAAAATTAGCCTTTTACATAAAATAACCACAGTAATGTATGGTCGATTCAGCATGTAAAATGTTGTACCTTTTTTTTACAACTTGTCACAGCCATGTCAACCAAAGAATATCTATGATTTGATGTACAAAGTAAGATTTATTGATTGGTTACGCTACGAGTAGGATTTCATCACGAAGTCTTTAACGATATTATAAAAACTACATATATTATAAGTTAATGCCCACAGCATGTCTCATAAGCCGAAGAAAGGGTATTAATCAGCGCTCCATACTGGCAGTCTCCACGTCGATTAGGACAAATCCCTACAAATCCCCAAATCATAGTCCATATGGACATAACGAGACACGTGGTTGATGTCTGTTACTTTGTATCGCGATGCAGGAAATATAACTATTACACGATTCAATATTGTTATACGGCATCTGTATAGAATAAATATGGAGCTGGTTGCTCTATTGTTTACACGGCATTAAATGTTGGGACAAACCGGCAAGCACGAGAGTGTCTGGTGGGAGTGAAACGAGACACCGAGCAGAGATCATCTCCCTACATCCCCCTTCATTCAATACCCTCAAATACACAACACAATACAAACCGGTCTCAGCCAACCCATTTACATAACAGCAACCTGCACCACATCAAAAATATCAAGTTTCTATGGCGGGGATCAAACAAACATTATGAATAGTATAAATTGATTACTACTCTGATTAGAAGACCCGTTCTCAAGCCGCATGAAATTAAACAACATGCTTTTACTGAGGTCAGTTCAATGGAATTGTTCAGTGACGCCGTGCGTGTGTAATACTTGTACAGGCGGAGAGCTGACTGTCCTGTAACGTAACCCAGTCAGGCCAAGAGATTCCAGGAAAACGACTGCAGTCGACTGATCGGCACGATCAGAGACACAGGAGAAGAGAACAGCCCGACCACATCGTCAAAGAGAACTAGAGCTAAGCCCGACAAACCTCAGTCTCCGGGAAAATTAAATTACACTCGGGGAAGGAATTCGTGAAAACAGGTTGAATGATGTAAAGACAGCGAATAATGAAAATTAAAATCATGACGGGCTTCCTATATCAATGTCCACTTAGTATGCTTAACCCTAATCTTCTTTGTATAGACTTGTACAGACTCTTCCTTTTATCAGACTTCTCTAGCTCCAGCTTCAATGTGATTAAAGAAAAGCAGGTATCTCATTGACGTATGGAACGTTCTTCTCACACAAATAACCCGATGGAAGACGGGTAGAAAAAGGTGTATTTAGAAATGTATACGCCACAACCCATAGAATGAGCACAGTTCTAGAGTCTACAAGAATTCCTGTATCATGCCTGTCAATATAGATTGCAATTAAAATATCGCAGCCGTGTTCATAGTACAGCTTTGGGCTATAGTATAGAAAATACCCAACAAAGATAATGTGTAAAGAGTCACAAGTCACAAAATACACGAGATAAAGTATTTCTTGAACATGTTACCCTACAAACACTAATGTACATTGATTTATATAGCGGAAACCATTTTTTTCTATAAATTGTTCTGTAAAAACCGATGGAAATCATTTTTTCCTATAAATTGTTCTGCAAAAACCCATGGAAACCATTTTTATTCTATAAATTGTTCTGTAAAAACGCATGGCCTCTCACAACATGCAGTAGAAAATAGGTTGACTCCAAACATGGCCATACTATAAGTTGAACTTAGATTAAAATGCATGGAGAAAGGTGACAGGAGACCTGCAGACCCCAAACATTTGCTGATTACGAGGTCAATGAGGAAAACTTAAGGTCAATGACTTTTCCGAAACAAATTAAAGAAAACCAATACGATACACCATAGTGGAATACTAAATACTTCATTAACGTTCATTAGCACCTAAATTGGTATTTATTTGACAAACGCGAAACAAATATGGCGAAATAAAAAACATATCAAATCATCTAAGTCAGAGGTTGCTTGTAAATAATGCAAACCGCTTCAATCCTAATAATTTTGGTCAAAGGAATTATTGTTGTGTATTGAAACTCATCATTGTTAAACTGAAGCCGCATTCAAGTGAGCTTGAAGCAGGGACGGTTTTGTAATTAGATTAACTCGATGATTGGAAGCAATCAGTGATGGTTGCGATGCGCCTAGCGGACATGTCATTAACGTGCAGAATGGCTCATCTACCGCTGCCGGGAGTACACGCTGGAGACCCATTCCTGAACTAACGCCGCTCGTATGCCAATAAACTGCGATGAAGGCGGGTTTGAAAACATGTACAATTCTCCTGTATTTCTGTAAGCCAAACACACTCAATTACAAAATAAATGTTATAAATATTACAAAATTACAAATCTATGATGCAGCATAATAACTAGCAAAGAACGATTGAAGTGTATTATGTAGAGTATCATCCATTTATCCTCATATTATTGATGTTGTGCTTAATACCTTGTATTTGAGGACACTAATTTGACAAGACACAATTTTATATCAACATTTTGAATTGATTTAATTGTAATTTTGCGATTTCCAGTTATTCGGCATTTGGCATCGAACGAAATTCATAAGTGAAATAAAAGAGCCGTATTTGGTTAGTTTCTTAATTATTTAATGTAATACTTTTACTCTGTTTAAACCTTGAGCAAAATAATAATCACATAATTTGTCACAGGTAGATGTGGCAAAGGGAGGTGTGGTTCTAGATAGGTAGATGAACCAAAGGGAGGTGTGGTTCTAGATAAAGTCACGGGTAGATGAACCAAAGGGAGGTGTGGTTCTAGATAAAGTCACAGGTAGATGAACCAAAGGGATGTGTGGTTCTAGATAAAGTTACAGGCAGATGTGGCAAAAGGAGGTGTGGTTCTAGATAAAGTCACAAGTAGATGCGGCAAAAGGATGTGTTGTTCTAGATAAAGTCGTAGGTAGATGTAGCAAAGGGAGGAATGGTTCTAGATAAAGTTACAGGTAGATTTAGCAAAGGGAGGAGTGGTTCTAGATAAAGTTACAGGTAGATGAGAACCAAAGGGATGTGTGTTTCTAGATAAAGTCACATGTAGATGCGGCAAAGGAAGGTGTGGTTCTAGACAAAGTCACAGGTAGATGTTGCAAAGGTAAGTGTGGTTCTAAATAAAGTCACAGGTAGATGTGTCAATGGGAGGTGTGATTCTAAATAAAGTTACAGGTAGATGTGGCAAAGGTTGGTGTGGTTCTTGATAGTCACAGGTAGATGTGGCAAAGGTTGGTGTGGTTCTAGATAGTCACAGGTAGATAAGGCAAAGGTAAGTGTGGTTCTAAATAAAGTAACAGGTAGATGTGGCAAAGGGAGGTGTGGTTCTCGATAGTCACAGGTAGATAAGACAAAGGTAGGTGTGGTTCTAAATAAAGTAACAGGTCGATGTGGCAAAGGTTGGTGTGGTTCTAGATAGTCAGAGGTAGATAAGACAAAGGTAGGTGTGATTCTAGATAAAGTTACAGGTAGATGTGCCAAAGAGAGATGTGGTTCTAGATATAAAGTCACAGGTAGATGTTTCAAAGGGAGATGTGGTGCTAGATAAAGTCACAAGTAACCGTGCTGAATAAAAGTGTGATCCAGTGTATTTGTTATACCAAATTTAAATTAACATCATATATCTTTAGTTGGATTTTTTAAACAAAATAAAGGCATCATGGTTAAAACGTGGAATATTTTAATTTAATTAATAACTTAACTTGTGTTTATTATTAGCATCATTACTATTCGTTCTGCATAATTATTGCAATTCTACATCTTTATATGTAAAAAAATATATTCGTTAACAAAATGTATATGCCTCAGCTCTAGTTCAATGCCCACCGTTTTATATATTACTGTGACTGCACAATGAGGTCTAAATAGCAACACTAAAATATAAAACACTTATTTTTCTTTCTGTTTGTTTTTTGTTTTGCTTTTTTTTGTGCTTTTTCGGTGCTTAATTTTTTTCAAAAAAGGATCATTATAACAGGCTAAAAACACTGCTGATCATGTACATTGTTTTGTGTTACCTGACCTTTCCTGAACAAACCTTTGATAGAATTTGATAGGAAGCAAAACGGTCGTATTTTGTGTTTCTTTGGCGGATGCTTTATGTCCTATGCTGAAACCCCGGAAAGAAACCTTGAAAAGCCTACACCGCGATATCACCATGCAGTCGTCGGAATAAAAAGAGTTAATGATGATGTCAGAGGACAATACGGGCCACAATGGGACAGCATGATTCCTTGATTACATTGCCCTATAAATATACAATTTGTATTGCTCTAAGCATTTGATGTGAAACCTGATTGAACAGAACAAGTCCTTAGTTACATTGGGCTGAAACTGGACAGATTCGCTGTGAACGGTTTATATAGAGAGATGTGTTCTGTATGTGGATGTTAGTTGTGACGACCGGCCAGGTGACTGACTCCTCGAGCAAATTAACTTTTAGTCTATATTAGACGAAGGTTTCATCTGTGTTATCTGATGGCACAGACCTCTATATGCTAACTTCCTCTATTATTCATCCCTACTGGAGTAACTCAATTAGGCAATGGATTAGGTTATATCGAGAGCTAATGTTCGTTGGTGAACACTGGAGCCATTACAACAACCTCAATGGGGTCTGCTATATGTTGTAACGAATTAATTATATTAAGTGCAATTATTTATTTAAAATGTATATATCAAGTGGAAATCTAAAAGAACTCAGTATCAATTGTTAATAAACAAAATACCTCGGACGAAGCATGTTAGGACAAACGGCCTTTAGTACCTAAACGTCTTATGCCACGGGAATGTATATGTGTTTTAAATTTACACAAAATACTTACATTAAACATATTAGTAACAAAATGTATATAAAAAGAGTGGAGATTCTGTTTTTTCACTCTGTTAAATCCACCATACCCAAATTGTATCCTTCATACTATTTTAAATGTAATTTAAAACATGTCTCAGCTCCATGTATGAACGTTAACAAATCTAAAATGTCCGAATTGGGGGTGAGGAGGGGGAGAGGGGTGGTTACTGTTTTGTTGTTTGTTTTGTTTCGTCTGTCCAAAAAATAATAATAATAAACGTGTCAGTGAGACATTTAGTAATTTTGTTTCACTGTCATTACGGAATCTGACTGATAATTTAAAAAAACAATGAATAATACTCTTAAGCATAAAATTTAATGCTTCTAATAATCTTAAGCTAACAATAATCATGAGTATTCATTAGAAAAAAGAATGCAGAAAAACATATGAAATATATTAGAGAATACTGTGTTATGACTGTTAATCCCAAAACTGGAATTAATCTGTTTTCTAGAAGACATGAACCCACAGCGTTATTTCTGTGCCGCTACGCTATGCCTGAAGCTTATTTTTTTTAAACTTAAACGAATTGCTTGCTTTGATTAACGGTTAATAAAATTATAGCCCGGAAATTCACAGCCAATAGACCTGACTGAACTTCGGCAAAATCGACTTAACAAAACTATTATAGTCCCCAGCAACGAATGCAAGCGTTGCCATGGGAGTTAATCTCCTTTCTGGGCTAATCAAGATTAATGAATGTACCAGGTATCACAGTGTGGATGACATTTTTTTTATATAATAGAGGAGAATGTACACAACCAATACCTGTGATAGATTGATACAGGTATCAAATTAATAAACGTCTTGTAATTGTTGAGTATAAAAATACAGCTGGCTTTATAAATGTGATTGTTTAAATATTAAATATGATTGTCAAAATAAAAATAAAATGCTGCTAGAGAAATCGTTTTGGATAAAGACTAAAAATGACCTAGGAATAGAAAATATTGGGGACCATGAGAGAAGAAACACATTACAGGATATTTATCTTAATTCAATTGTTTAAAAGATTCGATATACAGGTTTAGCAATACCGGGTTGTCCAACTTTAACTGGCTTTAACTTAAAAAGATCACTGAGCTTCACAGTAGTATTGACTCGGCAAGCATAGAATTTGGAAATGGTAAAATTCATTGGTTTAATAAGTAAAAACCGATTAAACAAAGACACCGATAAAAGCATCAGCGATTAAAAGGGCAATATTATTAAAGATACAGGAATTATATCCGCAGGGTTTTAAAAATCTCGTTTCATTAATTGAATAATTGTTAGATGCACTTATGCCCTTACCTTCGACTGGCGTATTCAATGTTTGCCAGGATCCGGGATGGAGTCTGCGAGTTGAACATTTTATTATCCGCTTCGAAATTTTAACCTTCACTGGCAAAATTTATCAAGAAATCATATAACATAAATATCTGTTCATCATGTCCTATTCCATTGCGTTGTTCTGTCGCACTTTAAATACCTGTGTGCTACTTCAGTTTCCGTACGGAGCACACAAAGCTCTCCGCACTATCCAAACTCTAATGGGCAGTGTGAACAATTGGAGCTGAGGTCTCCTATAAACAATCAGGTTTCACAGACAGAATGAATAAATATTGAAGAATGATGCGAACTTTTCTGACTATTATTACAGAAGCCTGCGGCCGAAGCCAAGCGTTTGAATGAAGGCTGTTTGAAAGTTGTCCCCGACGCCTGTCTCTGACGATCGATACTGACTTACAGATAACGCTTAGTCCCTCTTGTTTACCCACTCACTGAGCCAACTATTCCCTTCGCCAGCTTCATTTTCACCAATAAAATCATCGATTCGCTATGATAGGCTGATAAGTAGCAGGGGTTGTAATGTAAAGGCGGGAAGTCGTTATGTCTACACTCAACATAGCGTTACTCGGGATTCTCATTTCATTTCCAGCACTTTGATAATGCTCGACTTTCGGTGGGCGTCCATCATTCATAGATTTCTTCCAGATTTAAAGGGTTCAACATGTGCAAGACCGTCCTGCTATTAATTCAAAGTGTCAGTTTTATCAGTAGGCGAAAACTTACAAAGATATCCGCCCGCCAATTGATGGACTGCTATTATACGATCGGATGTATGATATATTAATAAATGATGGAATCTTTGTCTGTTATATGCTTCTCTGTCAAAGTTCTAATTTGTATTAGATCCACTTGTACAAATAAGAACAGAAGTTTATCTACAGAGCCGTATAACGACAGCTCAGGTAACATGCACCAGCATATTAATATCAACTTATATTTGTGTTTTCTAGGATCTATTAATATAAAGAACATGCCGCATATAACATCATATGTCGTTATATTTTCACTAGTTATATTTGCTTCCCTTCCTTAACATTTCAACGATAACAGCTGCTTTTTTTATTAAGTTATGAAGAATGCAGACATTTCATGGGATTTCTCGTCTTGAGAACGCTGCTAAATAATTCCGGTTCAGTTAGTATTTGAACCTGACATATATTAGATAGCATATCTAGCTGTCAAAAATAATAAACTTGTCTTATTTGTATCAATGAAACTTATAACTTGTTTCATTATCCTTCATTTTATATCTGTCCAGCCTTTTTTATGCATATATATTACATTTTGATTTATTACCCACGATTAAGATCTTTGGAAGTGTACTTTTTATACGTTTCCTACTTATGTATAGGTGATTGGGAGAGCGAGTATCGTGTTTAAGTACCTCGAATTAGTTATCGCGTGTCGGGATCAAGTGGAGAGAGCAGCGATATCGTGCCGGGCACACATCGCTTACCTAGCACCTGAATCGCTTTAATTCACATAGTTGACATAAGCCAGAAAAAGAGCCTTTGTTCACGAGGACGAGGTAGAGTATGGAAAATTAATATTGGTTCTTTGAATAATTAATTAGAAAGAGTGAATGTTAAGTAGATAGTCGAGAACGTTGGGTGCTGATTGAGTTTTGTTATGAATGCTTCATGAGTAGCTTAAGGTATGATGTGGAGTCCATTCTATACGCGATTCGCACCTGCTACAGTAATTGTAGGTATAATAATCTAATATTGACTTAACTTACTTACATACTCTACACTGACATTTGTCCGAGAATCTCATGACATATGCCCACTCTCATGTCTCTAATATAACCTGATCAATTACATTATGAAAGTGATATTTCCTGAAACCAGCAAAAAAAATCAAAAGCTCAAAGGCTTGGCGGTCGAATGATAAAATGTCAGTGCTATTCTTTATTGATTACCATACAAGCACATTTGCTTTTATCGTCTCTTGTATGGTAATGCTCAGGCCCTGGTATTGTTAGCTGACCGTCCCAAATTGTCTGTTGATTGTAACTAAATCATTGATCGATGGATTGTCTGACTTGCGCAGTGGCCTGGAACTTTTTCCAAAGCACTTACCAGAACCAACATATAAACATATTCGTAAAGTTTGTTATGAATATATTGTATCAAGCCGGTATCTAATTCATGTCATAAGAAACCGCGAGATTTGTTTAAATGAATTGTACAATACGGACAATAGTTTAAATATAGAACATATTCTCAAAACGTGTTTTATTGATATTATTCGTTACTCATTATTATTCACCAAATGAGTCATAAAACACCTTAAAAGACACATCCTCTCTTCCCCCAACCCTTCTACTTTATTTCTGAGACTGGTTATATTGGCACCCCCGGGACAATTCCCATGCCGATTACTGGCAGTCTATCTGTTTCTATCCCACCATTCGTATAAGCCCTTCTATTCGCTATTTTCATATTACAAATACTATCATATTAGGAATTGCCATAGCTTAATTGGCTACCTGAAGAAGAGTTCGTTATAGAAAATTCCCTAGAAATGCCAGCCGCCGTATTGAATTTACTGATCTAGCAATCCTTCGTGTATCTCCGGTATAGAGTCGTCATTATCTGCCACATACTGTGCCGAACGGAGTTTCCCCTGAATACGTCACACAAGTTTGTGAGTGAATAATAAAATTCTTAGCCTCGAAAATACATCCGCTATATTTTACAAATAGTTTATAGCATTGTTTTTGTAATTAACCACTTTCAATGTGATTTAAACCCCATTTGAGAATACCTTTAATACCGAACTAAAAAGATTAAAACTCCATCTGAATTTAGGTCATAATTTAACTAAAATGTCAAGAAATTAAAATAAAAATGAGGCTTTATGTTGTTGAATGATGCGATACTGACCTGAGACGCTTGCTCTCTGTGGGATATGCGTGTCCTTAGGGAACAGCATACTATTCTCACTGGAAATGTATCCGCACCTAGAAATACTTCCGGTCGTATCTTTAGGTGGACACTCAAAACAAAGCAATCAAGAAAAACTAAAATAAAAATGACGATTTATGTTGTGGAATGATGAGATACAGACCTGGGAAGCATGTTCCCTGGAAGACATGAGTGTCCTTATCTAACGGCATACTATTCTTGCTGGAAATGTATTCGCACCTAGAAATATTCCGGTCGTAACTTGAACTGGACACTCGAAAAAAACAATTTATCTTATCATGTTATACAGCCATCAAAATCCATTGAGTTATGTTGATATATTTTGACGATCTCAGTTCGCATTTACCAGCTAACATTTATTCTCATTCTGACACATGTTTCTTATCTGTATTCTATTGAAATTTAACCGACAATTTACAGTCATTGTGGAGTACATATATAGTGTTGGGACCCTGTACATATATACGTGTATATACATGTAGCTGTCCACATGTCTTTGTGCAGTCTGATGACATTGGAGTTAGCTGACTAAAAGCTTCCAATGTACCATCACTGATATTGGTTAACACGCTAATAGGTAAGAGCAGTGGTTGGATTATCCATAACTGTATACTACATATAGAAACGCTTTCCGCGTCGTCAACTCAATTCCAGTGTATTCAACTTACAACACTCACAATGTCACTTGTTTTTTCAACTCAAACAAACGTTTTAAAACACAATGACAAATTAAGGCAATGCCATTGTTCTCATTCCATAAATATTCCCAACTTGTCAGATTCTGATCCAGTAAGGATTTTTACCTGACGATATCACGCAGGAAAGAGCAATAGAACATGCAATAAATGTATCCATTTGTTATATCAGCCACAAACATTTCTCACATTTTGTCATATTAAGTTTTATGTACAACTCAACTCATAGCTTTTAAATTAATGGGAAAACAGCAAAATGTTTTCGTTCACATCTTTCTAAATTTAAAATTAACAAAGCTTGTGTTTAATTGCCTTTGCGAATTAGATTTATTTTGTAACTGCGGTTGGCCTTTCCATCAAAGAAAATCCTATGTGATATATAGATATATATAAGGGTTAATATATGTAAAAAAATAAATACATGGTGACTTTAATATGGAGAAGATTTCCACATTGGCTGTTCCTCCACACAAACTTATAATTCATTCATCTCGTTAAGTTGTTGCAAATACCGAAAATGGGGAAAGGGTAGCATTAACTATCGCTTGACTGAGGTATTGGACAGGTAGTGGATGATACCAGAAACATAGGCAGGGTTGATAATCTGATAACCACGTTTAAAACGTCATAGCTTGAGCATTCCTGTTATAAGATAAGATAATCTGATTCCATTACACGTTCTAAGAAAGTGACATAGGTAAACCATTTATAGTGGATGCTACTGACAGAGGCATCACATCAGTGTAGCGGAGACTTTGTGCAGAAAAGTCACTGTGACAAACCAGTGAGTTTTGTCGACGAGAAATCAATTGCCTTTTGTAGATCGAACACCTCGTAGCGGGAATGAAATTATTTTAACACGCAGTTTAAAATCAAACAGTATTTTGGCGTGTGAATGAAAAAACATCTCTTTGACAATATTATTGAAAGCGACAAGCAAACGGTCAAGGTCACGAGAAAATCTTACACAATCACACAACACAACGCACGTGGGATTTATCTTTTAATTTATCTCTGACTGACAGAGTTAGTTCTGTTAATTCTAACCCACAGTGGTTCTCATTTAGACAGCTTTTCAAAACACAATTTTATTGAAGAAATGTCAGCTGAATGGTTTTGTCATCCGGGACCAAATCCGCAAAGTGACGTGTTCCTTCAACCACATATTGGACATCACAATGTATCACATTCCTTGTATATCTACATTCAAGTCGAAAATTCTTCTTCCAATCCAATTATATATGCACTATTTTTCCCCTCAACTAATACATCGTTTGCTTGTGGTACTTTGTAACATCAAAACACTTATTTTATTTCTTCAATTATTTGAAGAAGCTTATTAAGGATTGTCAACTTTGTGAAGTTTTTATTTTTACATTTCTTGTTTGAGTGGCATTTAGAAGCTGGTAAATTAGAAAGACATGATGACTGATATGGATGTTTAACTTCTTGATATAACTCATATCAAGACTGTGTGA